>JASDQU010244591.1:141715-153031 GCA_032191745.1 Picea mariana
CGAAATCTAAGCCTTCCAACTCCACGCACAACTCGCGCCATACCACCTTCACTCTCCACCAGTCGGTCAATACCTGTCTTTGTGATAATAAGGAATAATTGCCAGATTCCTGTCATGTGAAAAGAGGCTCCACTGTCAACAATCCATCTGAAATCACCCCCAAATCCTCCACTACCGACACAGGATACTAGAGTAACCAAAGAAAATTCCTTATCATACTTGGAAGAAAAGTCCTCCATGGATGCTGTAGTAGTTGTCTCAGGCCCCTCATGTTCCTTCCTCCTCTTCTTCCTCTCAAGACAATGAGAAGCAAGGTGCCCTAACTGGTTACAATTGCAACCAACTCATATTTCACTTGAGCTACCCAGGTAAGATAAGAAGACACACTCCCCCCCTTACCCATCTTGGTATCATGCAACTTATCCTTCAAGGCCATCTTCCGGTTTTCATTCTTCGCCTCAAATAAGTTCTTAAGTGCATCCCACATCTCTTGGGTTGTCTTCTTCTCAGCCAAGTGTGGAATAAGGTGATCCTTCAACCCATCCATAATAATCCTTTGATATTTGGCCTCCTTTACTTTGTGCAAATCCAAAGCAATTGGATTTGCTGTGGGAGCCACAACAACATAACTGACATAGTTCCAAATCTTGTTCTCCTTGAGAACAACTAAAATCCAGACCTTCCATTGCAAATAGTTGGAAATTCCATCCAACCGATCCTCAAATCTAATGCATGCAACCATATTCCTTGTCAGTGTTCAAAGGAAAACAAACAACAAATTCCCCCCCTTCAAACTTACCCAAAAATATGACTATTCACTGCCTCTCAGAGCCCAAGATCTTATACCATGTAGAAATTTAATGACAAAATCAACAAGTACAAATTATGTCATACACTTAACAACCTAGAGATATCTGTCTTCTATGAACTTTGAAATGTCTAAACCCACATTCAGAAATAACCATAAGTAGAAATCCACATTGCCAAGAAATTTTTTGCAGCGGATTAAACACAATGAACATCAACCATTCAACTTAGAAAAAACTCAGAAATTTAGGCAATGCCAGGGAAAACCCAAAGAGAGAGAGATTTATTATTTAGCTTCAGGAAAGTACATATCAACAACAATAAATATCAGTTCCAGCAAGAGAAATCCACTTACAACACACTAAAACATCTCCCAAATATTCTGCCTCAAAAAACATGCCATGTCCGTACTGCTGTACGCCTTGCCCAGAAAACAACACCTTGAAAAGTGTGCCCATAGTCTGTTGTACGGACTGATCTGTACGACAAGAAAAGCCCTTCAATAGCCTAAAAAATCATGCCAGTCCTTACCTCAATTTTTGTGCCCTCTTTCCCTTGCTATACATACTATACAAAACTATACAATATGGCCTCCAACAACAGAAAAATAACTCAGCACTCACACAGAATTATTCCCTTGGGATTTGTGCCCAATATCTCTTGGGAAACACACCCTCTTTGCAACCCTRACTTCCCTCTCTCAAGCTTACTTGAAAATCTCTCTCAATCTCCTTCTCTCTTGTGTYTTGCACACTACCCTAGGTATTCTTTTATATTCAGAAAGTGACCCTTCACYTTCTCCAACACTATATCTAATGGCCAAGATCTAATATTTCCTTTACAAGATCAAGGGTCATGATTCATTCCCTCCAAAATAAATCACTTTAAATATTAAAGTACATTTTCACTTTATATAAGTGCACTTTATGAGATAAAGTCACTTTAATATTAGAAGGTACACTTTATTAAAAAAATCACTTTAATAAAAGAAACACTTTATCACAACTTTATAAAAACCCATTACAAAGTCAAGTGTCTAGTAGTGTAGGTACAAGGTAACTTCTGCATACAAGACACACATCGAGAGTATCTCCCAAGCTAAAAATATAATAGGTTCCTCTTTCCAGTCACATACCCATTGAGAACAGGAAGAGGGGATCTCAACCATTAGATCGAAATGTTCAGAGATCACGACCATTGATTTTCCCTTAGGGAAGCTCAGGAGGGAGGCTCCGCGCCCATTATACCACGACAAACCTCGACCATTGAAGGTGAGATAGGAGGGATCCCCACCGTTGAAATAGGTCAAGTGGGGTCAATCCGACCTCGAACCCCGAAAGTTCCTCCCAAGTTTAAATTTGTTGGCACGGGTCGGTAGCTCGGTGCCCGGTGGGCAGGGTTCCCACGTGGGGTTTCAAATCCCTTTACTATAGTAAAAAGAAAAATGAAGTCTAGTGTCTTGGGGTATCAAAGCTTCGAAGATCGGAAGAGTTCTAAGTCCAAATTGTTTTGGAATCCTAATAGGTTGATATTCGGCGGGCGAGAGGATATCCACCGTAGATCTCACGAGGTTGTAACCCCGTGGTGAACTTGATTATGATCTCGTAATTAGGGATTAGTATTTATTGATCCTCTCGTAATCCCCAACACTGGGAGAATTCCAAGTTAACATCAAAGGTAAAATATGACATCCCGTGCCCAGTGGTGACGTGGCAGATGGAAAGTGGTCCATGTGTCATTGCAAAGGAAGGCCACGTGTCACCCTAAGTTGGTGCCACATATCACACAAATTTGGCAGGATCAGACTAGGATCTACAGGAAAAATGGGTGCCACATGTCAAGTGGTACACATGCCATGTGTCACACTAATATAATGCCATGTGTCAGCTGGGGATTCGTTGATGAATAAGATGTGGGCCCAACAAAGGGATATTATCCTTGGGGTAACATTGTCAGACCCTAGCCGTCAGATCTAAAGGTGGATGGATATCCACCATTGATTTGGGGTCAAAGGAAGTCAATCAGCCTCAGACTACCGGGGGTCTTGTTACCTAGTTAAACTGGGAAGTCCGGTGCCTGGTGCCCTGGTGGTCACGTGTCACACTGTGATTAAAGCCATGTGTTAACACCCGATTGGGAGAACTTTGAGCCTGATTATGATGTGTATGTAAACATCTATTTGCGTGCAAGTCCACGTGACAAGTGATACAAGTGCCATGTGCCGTGACGAGTCATATTGTGACGTGATGTTTCGGGCAAGGAGCATGCCACGTTGAGTCCATGTGTTGGTGTATATACCACACCATCTTAAGCCCTCCGAATAGGTGCGATGAACTGGAACCATTGGAGTTAAGGATGGTGAATCTCCATTGTCAATCACGGTCAAGGAGGGTCAATCAGACCCCAAACTGTCAGATAGTTTTGATGTCAGGAGAAGCTAGAGGGTCCGGTATCCGGTGCCTGGTGACTATGTGTCATGATTCTAGTGAATGAAGATTGATTACACGCGATAGGGCCACATGTGCAAAGTGCTAGCGCATACCAGATCAGTGGTCAATGAATGAGGTTAAATCGACCCTCTTGGTGGGCCGATGGTATGGTGAACTGACATTACGTTGAATTACGTCACTTAACCAATGCATGATGGAAAAGTGGTGCCATATGATGGGACGTTGTACCCTAGGCTCCAATTCATGCTGAATCGGGCCTTTCGAGGGTTATGTAATACGAGAAGGGTTTCAATTTTGGGATCTAATAAGCCGAGGGTCGGGTGGATGAGATGGCAAGTGACACGACAAAGCCCATATCAGTTGCCATGTCCTCATATGTATGTCATGTCACGACATGCTAGTGCCACGTCAGATGGATATGGGTAACATAGAGCCATGTGGGAACCACGTGGCACTATAATGGAAAATACCTAAAAGTTTTAAAGCACCATAACTTTTGATTCAGAGCTCAGTTTTGAGCATGGTAACATTCATTGGAAATCTATGGATGAGAAGAACCAATTTATGAAGTCTAATTGAGGAGATGAATAGATAGAAAAATCGAAAATTTTTGACTCCCTTAGGTACTTAAGGTGTCAGGTATGTTACAAAGTGGTATCAAAGCTCCAATTTCAACACTGAGCCTACATGGACTAATTAATAGAGCGCAAAACCATCTTGTTTTGGATTTTCTAGCAACAGAGGAACATTTTTATTTCTTGGTGGAATAGTAAACACTCCTACATAAGTGGGATTATGTTGATAAGCATTAATGGTTGAATGTGAATGTGAAATGGCAAAATTTTGTTAAGGACTACTTAAGTTTAGAGAATGAATGAACTGGTTGTTGTAATGATGGGTTGTTGGAGCCTTGAAAAATATGATTGCTGTTAAAAAGAGGTTAAGCCCCATGTGCATAACTCCTCTCATTAAGAGGACCAATAGATAGAAGTGCTTGGTGCACACGTGGTGTTGTAATACATATGGTAATGAATAAGGATATTTAAACATGCAAATAGGTTTATTATAACCTATGGTTGATTGCCAGGCATGGTATGCCGATGGATCATTTTGGTCAATTATGACTTGGTATCAGTATGAGAGTAAAAGCATGATTGAAAATATGATAATGACATTGCATGTAGCTCAAAAATGATGAGATATAAAGACTAAGGAAATATTGATCTAAAGTCTGGTTATGAAGTACTGAGTATTTCAAGCTGACCAATGGGTTAGATTGACATCCAAAGGTGGATGGTATTCATATAGATATGGCTGAATATGCTCATGTAGCAGTAAAAGGGAATCTTAAGAAAGGATTACCTTTGTAAAAAGGTCTATTGACCAAGAATGGTATGAGGCATGAGAAGAAGTTGGATTTGGGCATTCTATTGCCTTCGGTAATAATAAATTTCCAGATTGTGATTATAGCTTTGGAATACCTTTATAACAGTTGGACAAGAATGGTTTCTAGCTGGCTATTTCCATAAGGAAGGAAAAATAAGTATGAGTATGCTTGAGAAGCTGGACATGTAGACAATTGTAAGATCTCTTCAAAAGAGTCTGATATTAATACCAATTAATATGAATGAATGATATAAAAACAATCTTTGAGTTCCTTAAGAAGTTGATGCTCAAACAAAGGAGTTTGATGCGCAACATGAAAAACCCTTAATGAAAATCCTTGTTTAGGAAAGAATCCCATAGGACAATTATGCCTATCGGATGTGAATGCTAGGTGGGAAAGCCATCTGCAACACATAAGAAGACATGTATATCAGGTCCAAATAGAAATTCAAAGCATGGAATTAGGGAAGGATGGCTTTTAACTTATGAAAAAATTGGACCCGGTGTTTAAGATGATTAGAGGTACTCAAAGGCAACATATTATGTTAAGAAATCTACTCATGGTAACCAAAATGCTCAGTGGAATCAAGGAACCAGATTGAAGTATGTACTGTGTGAAATAGTGAAGGTCCATTCACTATTAAGGATGTCAATGTATAGATAAAGTAGTACATTGCGGGGATAACTATTCTAAAAGATTGAGATGTCCAATGCTATCATTATGATAGAGTAAGATAGAATGTATACTTGGAGATAAGGGAAGCATCTTCAAGGATCAATTCTATAATTTTGGGAATGGTACCTCCATTATTATTATCCAAGTGGCCTAGTATGGCAGGAACATCAGAACTCCAAAGGTACCACTAAGTGTATGCCAAGTGGTTTGGAGTTTATGACAGTACTTAAGAGCTATGGTAGAATTGAAGGGATTGTTGAAGCTAGGGAGAATGTTGAGTGCAATACAAAAGTGTTGAATACTTTTCCAAAGTAGGATGGGATAACCACTTAAAAGGATCTAAGCATGAAGATGATTTTCTTGAAGGAAAATCAATAAGAGATACTGGAGAAGAAAGTGGTTATAAATTTAACCTAGTAAGAAAGAGGGATGGCACATGAGAGAACCATCTCAAGTGGAAATGATCCATTGGTGTTACTCAAGGGGGATGGAAGCACCACTGGAGTTCATGGTATTCGATGAGAGCAATGGTGATTACTCTAAAAGTTATTTCTACAAATACTAAGGAAGAATAAGTCACATGTGCAGGAATAATTGACTATGCCAATCAAGTTGATATTTAATGGGTTGAGAAAGAAGAAGAAAATAGTCAAAGAAAACTGCAAGAACTGAAGTGATTTAGAGAGGGTCAACTGAATCAATGGGTTTAGTAAATTAAATGGTTGTTGAAGATTTGAGGTCAAAAAGAGAGCATGACTAGATATGTAATTTAGTCATATAATGTGTTGGGTCAGAAGGATCCAAGTAATATATGAATGTGGAAGATTAAATAACAACACAATGTATGGCTGAAAATGTAAAAGTAGCCAAGAGTGGATTGGCCATAAAAGTGCCCAGGGCAGAAATAACCTTATGCAATGATTATAGTAAGAACTAATAACAACCAAGAACAACAAAGAGAGTTGTGAATGATGATGTAAGTTTTTGAAATTGTTGTAACAACAATTAAGATATGGCTTTTTGGATAACCATACATAACACATGAAACTGAAATGTATATGCAATAATATGCATTAGTGAATGTATATTTATTAAACTGTATAACATGTTAAAGACCACAGTTAGTCTAATGTTATATATAGATATGAATACGAAAGTGCTAATAATTGATGTTATACCAGGAAATAAAGAGTTAATCCATGACTGCCGGTGCTACTTATGAGGTTGCTGCATATGAAATGCCTCCATTTGAAGGAGACAACACAGAGCCAAGGTGTTGATTTAAAAGGCCGTGGAAGGAGTCCTGGAAGCTCCTACTGTTACCAACTAATAATGTAGATTTTAAATTCATTTAATGACAAGCTATGCAGGTATGAATGCCTTAGGAATTTACATTGCATAGTTACTGAAGGGATTTAGGCAAAAATTCCGTCAACCAATGTCTATTTATAAAATGACATTGCGGTATGATTTTGAATGCATTGATGGATTATATACTATGTAGTATGGTAAGACGAAGAGCCTAAATTAATGACAAAAGATGTTAGGCTTTAAGTGCATCCATATGACACAATAATTGTTGATATTATGGTAGCTGCAGGAGGTATTAACCTCCATGTGTAACCATTAGCTATAATAAAATATTTCAGAAGCAGGAGAAACCCTAAACATATGTGTAAAAACCCTAAAAGACAAGTTGGCTTAGTAAAAGAATTAATATTAAGGTATTATCCTCTAAAAGGAGAAGTCGACCCAGACAATTGACAAGAACCACTATAAATAGAGGGCACTCTAGCTCATTTGTACACACTCACCTCACTCACTCTCTCAAGTATGGTGCAAGTTTGGAGCTGTAGCTGCAATGATGGAAGGTAGATCTTCTGGGGTGGTTCTTGGTCTCTCTCTATAGTGCTATCTATCCTAAGATATGCCCCTTATCTCTTAATATCTCTTGGTGGTATTCTTGATGACATTCTCGGTGATATTCTTGGTAACTGCAACTACAACTTCTACAATTGAGTACTGTTCTTGTTCTGTGGTTTTGGGAATTTTTGTCTGGTGCGCTATCTTTGGAGAAAGATGCGCTCTCTAGGTTATCTATTGGTTCTAGTGCTGCTTCCAGAATCATTCTATCTAGAAAAGGTTATGGTGCTTGGGGGTGGCTGCGTGCCTATGGTTGGGTGACAATATTGTGATATTGTCTATGGTAAAATGAACACATTGAATATTTTAATAGGTTATGGGCCCACGCTACCTTCAGAATAGTCTAACTGCTGGAAGGTAGAGCGAGAGTTCTTTGGCAAGCTCGTTGTAGCACCAGTTGAAACTGCAACTGCAACCAGGATTTCTGATGTTGCAGTTGCAACAAACCCTAATATGATTCTTTGGGCACCTTAAGTGAAGCGTTGGACCTAATTTCTAGATATTCTAGTGCGCCCTAGCCTAGCGCACCCTCTGGTGTCCTTAACCAACAAAATCGTCAAGTTTGAGTTTTTGGTCAAAGTCAAAGTCAAAGGTTGAATTTTGGTCAAAATTGATTTTTTGGTCAAAGTTGAAATTTTAGGTTTCTATCTTGTTCTAATCATTGAACCTTTTTGATTCAGTTTCTAACCTCTTCTTGTCAAGATGGTGTCTAGTTTCAAATTAAAAGACAAGCTGAACGATGTTGGAAATTTCAAAGGTATGCACTTGTATATGCTTTTCATGTTATATCATCTAGCAAAGCATAAGTGTGTTAGGGAATGTACAAGAGAGCTTGTCCAAGCAGTGATCTTGGATTCAATACATTCATAGGAACAAGCAATGATCTTGGATTCAATACATTCATAGGAACAAGCAGTTGAGGCTCTAGGTTCCAGGTTTGATTGATCAAATTGTTAAGTTTCAATTTGCACATATCAAGTTGGATAGTTGCTATAGTAATAGTAAAGACTATAGTTGTGACAAAAAAAATTGAAAGGTTCTATTACTACTAGGTATACTTGGTTGTATGTAAGTACTATTGATATAGATGCTTATTTCACTTGTTTGCAAAATGAACTAACATCTCCTCTAGGAGATATTTCTTGTTCTCGGGTAGGTCACCTTGATAATTCTATGATCCTTGTTACCATAGATATGTTCTTATGAAAATGCTATTGGAAATATTTTTTCTCTTGTTTTTCTTGTTCCGGGCATGTCACAGGCGATAGCTCTGAGAAGGAGCTAGAGTGACAGTTTCAAAACATGGAGCATATGATCCCATCAAGTGGTGAGGTAGGTGATCTCACCAAGTACTAATTCTAAAGGAAGCATGTAAAACAAAATAAGTTTTGGGCATTGTTCACTAAGATGTGTGGACCAATGTCAA
Source organism: Picea mariana (assembly GCA_032191745.1). NCBI lineage: Eukaryota > Viridiplantae > Streptophyta > Pinopsida > Pinales > Pinaceae > Picea > Picea mariana. The sequence continues at coordinate 150,384 of JASDQU010244591.1, forward strand.
CCTCCTCAATAAGAGGGAGAGTACAACTCAGATGATTTCAAGACATTCTATAGAGAGGTCAAGATTAGGAGGGAGCTCACTACCCCCTATAATCCTCAAGATAATGGTTTAGCATAAAGAAAGAACCGATCCATTGAAGAATCTATCAAGGCAACGATGAATGACCAAAATCTATCCATGTTTCTATGTGGAGAAGCAGCTATAACAGTCGTATATGTTCAGAATATAATTCCTCATCATATATTGAATAACATGACTCCAAAAGAATATTTTCTCCAAAAAGAAGCCAAGTGTTGAACACTTGAGGATCTTTAGATATCAATCAAGAAGAATGGAAAGAATCTATGATGTATATTATAGCTTGACCTGAAGAAAAGTTTGTAAATGAGTTTAGAAAATGAAGCATGTAGTAGATGGGAGTATCAAGGAAAGATTCGTGGCTAGAATGTTCTCTCAGTAGGAGGGAGAATACTATGATGAGACGTTTGCTCTACTTTCCAGATATACCTCTATTAGAGCCATCACATCTCTTGCAATATCCATGGGATGGAGTTTACATCAGATGGACGTAAATACCACTTTTCTCAATGGAGTAATTGAGGAAGAAGTATACATAGAGAAACCTCAAGGTTTCGAGGTACACCCAAGAGATACCCATGTATACAGATTAAAGAAGGCCTTGTATGAACCCAAGCAAGCTCCAAGAGTTTGGTATGGATGAATTGATAGTTACTTGACGAGACTTGGATTTTCCAAGAACTATGCCGATCCAAACCTTTATTACAAGGTTGTGAATGATGCACCTGTGATCCTACTACTATATGTTGATGATTTGTTTCTGATAGGTGCATAGCATCTCATTATTCAGTGTAATAAGGAGTGAGCCTCTGAATTTGATATGAAGGATCTTGGTCTCATGCATCATTATTTGGGACTAGAAGTATAATAGAAGATTGGTGAAATCTTCCCGGGGCAAGGGAAGTATGTTGAAAATATACTTCAAAAGTTTGGAATGATGGATTGCAAATCCATGGAAACTCCCATGGTGATGGATATGAGGAAGTTGAGATACTCTGATTCTGATTCAGTAGACTCGTCCTTGTACCGAAAGTCGATTGGCTCTTTGATATATCTGGTGAATACTCGGCCAGACATTTGCTTTGCTATGAACACATTGAGCTAGTTCCAAGTGGAACCTAGACATGAGCATTGGATAGCTGCAAATAATATTTTGAGATATCTTCATGGGACACTAAACTATGGTTTGAGATATGTCTCAAATAGTGACGTAGAACTGCATGGATTTACCAATTCAGATTGGGCAGGGGGTGTAGATGACATAAATGATACTTCTGGTATATGCTTCAGTTTGGGCTCTGTTATGATATCTTGGACTAGCAGGAAACAAAAGTTTGTTGCACTCAACACTACACAAGCAAAATATATACTGCAACTTGTGATGCTTGTATGAAAGCAGTATGATTACGTGTTAGAAAAATAGGACCGCAGAGCAATAAAATAAAACAAATGCGAAAACAAAACACAAAAGATACACAATACAAGAGAGACATAGATTTATGTGGTTCACCCAGTTGGGCTACGTCCACCAGAGAAATTGCCAGGTCCTTCCTTTATTATTATCCAACAAATGAAGGGATACAACCTACAACAAAACCCGTTGTAACTTCCTCTTCTTTCTCTCATAGTCTCCTATCTCAGAATACAATATTCACCATCAACCATAGTCGCAATACATTTCCCTCATAAAAGAGGGTTGCCTTCTAGGGCAAAAAACGTAACATAATTTCTATCGTTAGATCTGTGACCTTATAATGAATGGTCTAGATTTACAATGAAATTACAATATACTTTTACAAGGCAATTTTTCCTTCGGGGGCTTCACCCCCGAACCCCCATCGGAGGACGCTGCCTCCTGGACCTCACAGAGGGGGTACCCCCCCTCTGCACTCCCTCGCGTGGAAGAATTTACATACTTCTGGGGTTAAATACTTCATGGGGTATAAACACGGCTGAAAGTAAAAGACCTTTGAATCGGGAAGATAATCAGGCTCCACAACCAACAATCTCCCACTTGGAGACTGATCTCAACAACTCCACCGTTGTTGTATATGTTGGAATCTGAACCTTCTTGGACCTAACAAATTTCTCATCTTCATCTTCATTCTTGAAGACCAACTGAAACTGAGCAGAAACTCAGTTTCTCTCTGGTTACTCCCTTTGTTAACATGTGTGCAGGATTCTGGCTAGTGTGTATCTTTTCCAACTTCAAATGTCGATCTTCCAAGGTGGATCGTATGAAGTGGTACCTCAACTGTATATGCTTAGTCTTCAAATGGAAGGTTGAGTTCTTTGCAAGATGAATTGCACTCTCACTGTCACAGTACAACCTGCTATTCTCCTGCTTCTTTCTCAATTCCTCCATAAACCTTTGTAACCAAATCATCTCTTTACTAGCCTCTGTAGCAACAACATACTTTGCCTCTGTTGTTGAAAGTGCAACAACCTTTTGTAGTTTCGAAATCCAACTTACTGCTGTTCCACCTATAGTAAAAACATACCCTGTGGTGCTCCTCCTGCTGTCTTTATCACTTGCCATATCTGAATCAACATATCCATGTAGAAAAGTG
>JASDQU010244591.1:153131-168611 GCA_032191745.1 Picea mariana
TGTAGCAGCTTGGAGAGGGACCTTTTGAAATCTTCGTTTTTAACTAGTTCAGATAAGGGTACAGGAATTCTAATCTTCTGAATCTCATGCTCAAAACTAAAGGAGGAGAGAGACTTATGAGCTTCCCTTACCTCAGAGATAGGTTCCTTGGCTGCTGGCGAAGCATTCTGAGTTTTCTTTTCTTTAATAGTGGTTGCTGTAGCTTTAGTAGGCCTTTCCTCTATGAGGGGCTGATCCTGGCTATCAAAATTCCCTTCTTTCTTTTTTGACCTGAGATTATATCTGTTAGGAGTGTTGCTGGCTTTTTTCCCTCTACTCAACTCGTTGATTTGAGTGTTGATAAGAGATTCTTCATATGTAGATTGAGTCAAATGAGGAAACGGGGAAGTGTCCTCGATGCAGTGGATCTCAGGGTCGAGTTCATCCACCTCCTCCCCTTCCTCATGAGAAACTAGGTTGTTCTGGAGAGGGGTTTGAATCCTCTGATCATCTTTATCTCTGCTCCTTTGTTCCCTTGGAAAATCCTGTGGCACATTTTTATTAGGCTTCCTGAAGCCCTTGCTATCTGTATTTTGGGGATTTTTGTACATCCGCTTCCCTTCTAATTCCCACCTTTCCATCCTGGCAGAAAGTGATTTTAGCACTCTAGCTGTCTCATCTGTCTGAAGGGGCAGGGGAGAGGAACCGGATGGGGAGGCTTCAGGCCTCTTCCTAGATATGTTTCTATCAACAGTGTTCTTGAGTCGGTCAACAACCAATATGTTAGATTCTACTTATACGGCTGCATCTTGCATGTGGGCCAGAGTAGTGGCTCTTCTATCCCTCAACAGGAGGAAGAAATCGGGATCAAAGGCGCTAGCATAAGTGATCTTTGCAGAGGCTTCAGAGGGTTTTATCTCAGCAGGGATTTTATTGTACATTTTATTGAATCTCTTGGAGAAGTCGGAGACAGACTCCCCTTCTTTTCTCTTCAAAGACCCAAAATCTGTCATGTAATACATGAAGTCTTTTTTATCTCCCCACTGTCTCAAAAAGGCACTATCCAAAGCTTCGATCCCATCAATAGATCCAGAAGGCAGGGCCTTGAACCATTTTCTAGCCTCGCCTTGAAGACTATGGACAAAAATCCTCATCCATACATCTGCATGCATGATAACATTATCATCTGTAAAACTGTAAAAGGCATCTAGGTGTTCTTCTGTAGTTATGTCCCCCTCGCCTGTAAACTTGGGCAACTGCTTGAGGTAACCATCTGCTGGGAGGGCATTGAGAGGCTGAGGTAACACAAGGGGAGCATACCTAACAACTATAATAGTCTCCATTCTGGTCATAGGGGGATTTTCTCCTACCATAGGGATATTACGTGAGGGAGAACTCGGAGGAGAGGGAGCTCAAAAAGGGGATACTGGGGATGAGCCTCTAAGTGGAATAGGAAACAATAGGGGATTTAGGGAGAAGGCTAACGGGCTTAAGTCAGTAGATGCTTCTCTTTGCACAGAAGCAGCAACAGTAACCAGGGGAGGATTGATAAAGCTAGGAGTGGGGAAATCTCTTGTGGTCCTGGGTCTATGCCAAGGTACAGCTTTAGGGGGGAGGGGAGTGACAAGGATTTCTCCCTCCAATCCCAGACCAGGGGGGGAAAACTCAACATGAACACTCCCAAAATTCAGGAAACGGGAAACTTCAGAAAAAGGTCTACTAATAAACTGAGGAGGAGAAAATGGAGTTCCTACAGAAGGAGATGGCAGATTACCTGGTTCGACGATGGAAGCTTCTCCTTCAGAGGCCTTTCCTTTCCTGAGAACCACCTCCAAATCAGTTTTAGGTGTAGCTAGAGGCAACTGTGGATGGGACCGCGTGTGCCTGCCTCTGAAAGCCACAATTAACACGGCAGGTTCGCCACAGTGGATTCGTCACAATGGAGTCGCCAGGTGCATAGTAGCAATCTTCAGAGACTCTGATACCTGATGCACCTTCAGAATCAGAGGCTCAATGTCGTTTAATCTCGGGGAAAATTTTCAACTTCGTCCCCGACAACGGCGCCAGAAATGTTAGCGTCAGAAGTCACTCCTGGATTGCAGCAGGAGCAGAGCCCGACGCCCATCAATTTATGTCACGATTTGTTTATAAAAAGGGGTGATCGAATGGAAGTTAACTCAAAACAACATTGTTCTAACTCCGAAACTAGGCCAGGCATGCATGGGCAAGTGAGGTCTTAGATAAACTTCAGACAGTGAGTTGTAGTAAGGGTGAATAGGGGGAAGACTTGTATAAGAGAAATGAAAAGGTCTGTTGTAAACATCAGGTTTCTAACAAACTGTAGGAGAAAACATNCTTCTTACATTCAAACGCAGAAAACCGGAGAATACAACAATGCAACAATAAATCCTTTATTGTAACATAATTGCAATAATTCTTGTGAATCAGTCAATCATGAACTCCCTTGGTATGAGATGAAAATTAGGTGGGGTAAGAAAACTGTCTGTCATTAAACAAGAAATCTTACATACAGATGCATAACCAGAGAATTAGAGTGTCTGTTAAAACTTTACAATCGGGAGCTTCGCTCTACCATCGATGATTACAAAAAGTGGCAAAAATGCCTTCATATACTCCAACAAAAACCCCAGCAGGGAAAACAAGAAACAACAATAAAAGAATTACATTTGCAGGGCTTCTGACAGTCTGTGCATGTAGACTCCGGATGATCGTGCGCTTCTGGTAGATGCAATCAGACCCCTGACTGTCCAGCAGGTGAGTCGACATGCTTTTAGTCCTCTGCCGGACTTTCCATTTATAGCGGAGACAATGTTTAACCACCACTAGCAACTGCAATAACTACTATCTAGGGATCAAGAACAATCTTAGTCAACTCTGCCTCCTGGGACGTGGAGGTCTCCTCCTGGTGCCACCTGGGTCAGCTGAACGGTCGGACTGCTATGCGAGAACCCCTGTGGCGGATGTGGACGAGGGCGCGACGAGGGGGTGAAGGTGTGAACACTGCGGAGGCGGTGGCGGGAACTGTGACATCGACTGAGGGATGCCACGTGGTTTGAAGAGGACACAAGTGGAGGAGATGAGGACGATGCGTCGAGGAGGGGCCATGTGGGTGTACGTGGAAGGATACGAGAGGGTGATGAACTGAGGAGGGAATGACATGGAAGCAATATGGCAGGCAGGGGGGCCCCACTCGTGGCTCAGATATTGCGACGCGTGTCCTCAGATTGAACGGTTCCAATCCCTTCGGGGTTTCTGGCACCAGGAGTTTGCGATGCACTTCCTCCTTAAAATCTCGATTAACCAAACCGGGAGAGCACAGATGTGTGCCACGTGTCCTTCAGAGGAACGGTCGAGATGGCCTTTGACCTTAGAAGAGGGCTACCTCCATTACCAGGCTCGCTTGATGTGACCGGGCACTATCACCATGGGCTTAGCTCCAAAATCACTTATCGGTATTTCGCATTTTGGCAATTTCTGCCGCAGTGGATGGGAGGTCCCTTGTCTCTCGAAATGTCGATCCCCGAAACGTCGTCTGGTTGCCACCCGTCCCAACTGGATCGAACGACTGATATGACGTCGACGACTTGGGGCCTGTCCCATCACATGGTGCGTGCCAGCACCCTTTTCCCAAGTCTGTGCCTCTTGTGATCGAATGCCATGACCGTGGGCCCGACTTTGGGCACTTTTTGCGTTTCGGGGTTTGGGGTATCGTGACGAGAAACCATCACCCTTCGAGCTCCCGAATGTCGAAATGCCAACGCGACTAGATTTCGCACCACACGTCCTTTGGATGGACAACTGATAAGCTGTCTTGCATGTAATAAAGTCGCTATCCATCACGCTAATCTCGATGCAACTCTGTTAACTGGGATTCCCCACCGACCGTCGATCTGCTTCGCCAAATGATCCTTGCCATTGAAATCAGACTGCTCGCTCGCTTGATTTTTTAAATCTGAAATGGACTTCTCCTATGGGCTGCACTCGGTGCTTAGGCTATGGCCTTGGACTGGAACGCATTTGATGGGTTTTCACACCCTCTTTCTTCGCATTCTACATCAAGGGTCTGAAAACAGGAGAAAATACCCTGCTTGCAAGAATTGGTGCTAACAACATGTATACAACATCTTTTATACAAATGATCCTGCTAGCAGCTGAAAAGTGAGATCCTGAATAAGTCTTGATATTGTTAACAATCATGAACTGTTAGGTACTGCATCAAGAGAGCTGTAGCTTGAAGTAGTCACATAAGTATGAACTACATGGAATTTTTCAGTTCAAGGAACAAAGTAGTAAAATAGTTATGATAAGAAAAAGTTCGATTGCTGATAATCTATATGCAGAAAATGATAAGCTCGTGTAACTAATAGTTTGTTGGCTATGATTGAATTGTTGGATGTGGAAAATTCTAAAATCACTTTGAGAGTTTGATTAAATAATGTAATAAAAGTATGTTATGCATGATATACTTACCATGTTTTTGGCTGAATGAAATATATAATTAATGCAGGGAAGCAGTTCCAAATATGGAACTGCTGGAAGCCATAATGAGGACTAATGCATGCTGTAGCAACAACCAAGAAAGTATGAGATGAAAATTCCTATTTTTGTGAAATGTTGATTTTTCCCTAAGAAATAATTTATAATTTCTCAATAAAATTTTATAACATTGAGTCTTGATGTCTGTATATATATATACTGTAGATGATATCATATTTATTACAGTTGGAATATTTGAGAAGACTAGCTACAATTGCGAATATTAAAGCTCTGTAATTGCATAACCTTAGTAAGAGTCTTTTAATAAGTTGGGGCTCTCCTTGTGTGTGAAAGCCTTGGAAGGATGGATCACTTAAAAACTGTATATCAATGAAAGGATACCCGAGCCTAAAAGGGTGAGTGCAACAAGGAAGGAGAAACGTAAAAATGTCACAATGAGTTGAATTCTTACTGAAACAACTCTGTGGAAAAAGAGGAAACAACTTCTAGCTGAAGTATGAAGACAAGACCAAGAGGATAACAAGCTTTAGTGGCCAAGGCATGGAGCGTTTTGAAGAATTTTGGAAAGAACATTGTATTGACGCACTGAGGATAGTGCATAAATAAGGAGGAGGGGAATGTAATGCCCCAGGTTGACCCCAGTTGTAATTGAGCATATAAGCTGGTGAGCTGTGTTACTTTGAGGCTATAGTGCCTGTGTACTAAATAGGCTAGTGAGCCACATACTAAAAGGCCTGTAGGCCTATCCTGTGTATTATGTAATCATAGTTGAATAATAATAAAATCACACCACTTCATGCAGGACGACCCAACAAAAAGAGTAAGGGGAATAAAATCCACTAGAAAAAGGGAAAAAAGGGCTAAGAGTCTTAGGTTAAGGGGCTAAGACTAAGGGGTTTAGGCCTATAGAATATTTTTAATAATAATTTCTAAAATTTAACTTAGGGATGCATATGCATTGTTCTATCCTAAGTGCCTATGGAAGAGGAATGAATCACCAAGTGGGTGCAAAGGGAGATCATAAAGTGACAAGTGTCATTTTATGCACATGCAAATATTATGGGAGAACGAAGTGTAGTTTTCCATTTGAAATTTCATTTTCTCACCATCGTGGAAGATGATCGTATCCTTTGCTACCATCTATACTTGCTACCATCACCACAACCACAGGGGGAAAATCTAGGAAACATTTTCTGGTGAATTGGAACTGAAGAGGCGGGTTTTCATGCCCTTATGCTGTAGAAGAGGTGGGTTGTTAGGCCCATAATAATTATCTCCAGGTGGGAGAATTGTTGGGAATCCAAATCCCAAAGTTCCAATTGCAGCTACAGGGCTCAGAGACTTCATGTTCGACTTGTTGTTGAAGCCTGAAAAGAAAGAGGGGCATCTGATGGGGCACACTTCCTGGGTAGGACAAGCATGTGGGGAATTAAAGACTGTAGCTGGCTAGAGTTGGCATTTAAATATGAGGATTATTACTGTTTAGCAGATTGGTCTGGGATAGGAATCCCTTTTTCCCAAGTGGAGTTTAAGTCCATATCGGGGGCGACCTACTGTTAGTTTGTGAGAAAAAAGTCTATGGCTGGGAGGAAAGTTATAGGTCTGCATGCAGTTGGTGGCTATTTATAACAGATAAGTGGTTCACCATGTACTTATCTGAATTATTGTATGAATAAATCTGTATTCCTCTTAACGAATACTACTGTGCTATTATGTTTAGTATGCTGCTGCTAAACTTGTACATGGACTATGTTTATATATTTACTGTCACGTGTATCTACTGTTGGAATTATCATTGAGCATTTGCTGCTAAATTTGTACAAGAATCAATAATTATACTCATGAGTCATGAGTAATGGATTTTGAGATTATACTTTTGTATATATGTTGCCAGGAATGCCTAGGACCGTGTAATCGGTGCATGAGAAAAATTGTGTAATTAATGTGTGCTTCTGTTGTTATATTACATGTGTATATAAAATATTTATACATGTATATATTATCAGTGATATGGTTGTAATATAGCCACAAGTTCATATATTGGGCCAGCACGGGATGCATATAAAGTGTAGAGGTGAAGGATTATGTTGTTTAGTTTTCTAGGTTAAAAACCTTGGGAAATTAAGTGCCAGATTCTTGTATAACGCAGTGTAAGTCTGCGAGGAACACTAACCATAGATACGAGGAGTTAGGTCGATCCTGACCGTCAAAATATGGGTGAGTTAACCATATGAACTCTGTGTTGGGTCAACGAGACTCAACAACCGTCAGATCCCGATTTTGGGATGGATCTTAGTTCTTAAGACAGTCTCACACCTTAGAGATTCCCTCGCAGTGTCATGACATTTATTGGTCGTTGGTTCGATGGATCGTTCAACCCCCACCATCGATCGATTATAAAATCTCAAGAGAGAATTGTCGCCGAGGTACGGGAGCACTAAAACCTGTAAAATGTTTAAGTTATGTTGGTTGGAAGGTCCAATACCTGAGGACCAAGGTTCCTCTTTCCAGTCACATACCCATTGGGAACAAGAAGAGGGGATCTTGGCCGTTAGATCCAAATGTTGAGGGATAATGACTATCAATTTTACCTTAGGGAAGCTTAGGAGGGAGGCTCCACGCCCGTTATATCATGACAAACCTCAACCGTTGAAGGTGAGATAGGAGGGATCTCCACCATTGAAATAGGTCAACCAGAGTCAATCGGACCCCGAACCCCGAACCTCGAAAGTTCCTGCCAAGCTAAGTTGTTGCCACAGGCGGTGACCTGGTGCCCAGTGGGAAAGGTTCCTACTCGGGGTTCCAAATACCTTTAATATATATATATATATATATATAGTGTAAAATGAAAAATGAAGTCTAGTATCCCGGGGTATCAGAGTACTAGACCCTGGAAGAGTTCTAAGTCCTAATACTTTTGGAAGCTCGATAGGTCGATATCCGACGGGCGAGAGAATATCCGTCGTAAATATGCTGGAACCTAGATCAATCTCAGCCATAGAGCTCATGGGGTTGTAACCCCGTGATGAACTTGATTACAATATGGTAATAAAGGGATTAGTATTAATTGATGCCCTCATAATCCTCGACACTAGGAGAATTCCAAGTTAACACCAGAGGTAAAGTCTGAAATTCGGTGCCCGGTGGTGACGGGGCATGCGACAAGTGGTCCACGTGTCATGAAAAAGCAAGGCCACGTGTCACCCTAAGGTGATGCCACATATCACACAGATTTGGCAGGATCAGTCTAGGATCCGCAGGAAAAATGGGTACCACGTGTCACACTACGTGTAATGCCACATGTATGCTGGGGATTCTTTGATGAATTAGATGTGGGCTCAAATGAGGGATATTATCCTTGGGGTAACTTCATGAGACCCTAGTCATTGGATCTAAAGGTGGATGGATCTCCAAAATTGATTTGGGATCAAATGAAGTCAATTGGCCCCAAACTGTTGGGGGTCTTGTTACTTAATTAAACTGGGAATGTTGGTGCCCGATGCCTTGATGGTCACATGTTGCACTGTGATTAAAGATAGGTGTCAACACCCGGTTGGGAGAACTTTGAGCCTGGAGATGATGTGTATGTCTGCATCTATTCGCGTGGAAGTCCACGTGAGAAGTGATACGAGTGCCACATGCTGTGATGAGTCAGATTGGGATGTGACATGTCGTGCCAAGAGAATTCCACGAGTTGGCGTAGATCCCACACCAGCTTAAGCCCTTCAAACATTCTTGATGAACTAAAACCGTTGGAGTTAAGGATGGTGAATCTCCATTGTTGATCACAGTCAAGGAGGGTCAATAAGACCCCGGACTGTTAGAGAGTTTTGATGTCAGCAGAATCTAGAGGGTTCAATATTCGGTGCTTGGTGACTACATGTCATGATTCCGGTGAATGAAAAATGATGGCGTGCGATAGGGCCACACGTGCAAAGTATGAGCACAAACTAGATCAGTCGTCGAGGAATGAGGTTAAATCGACCCTCCTGGTGGGATGATGGTCCGGTGAACTGACATTACGTTGAACAACATCACTTAACCAATGCATGATGGACAAGTGGTGCCATATGATGCGACGTTGTACCCTAGGCGCCAACTCACGTCGAACCGAGCCTTTCAAGGGTTATGTAATACGAGGAGAGCCGCGATTCCAAGACCTGATAAGACAAGGGTCGGGTGGATGAGGTGGCAAGTGCATTGACAAATCCCATGTCAGTTGCAACATCCTCGCAAGGATTTCACGTCATGACATGAAAGTGCCATGTTAGATGGATATGGGTAACATAGAGCGACGTGGCACTATAATGGAAAATACCTAAAAGCTTTAAAACACCATATAAAGCTCGATTTTGAGCGTGGTGACAGTCATTGGAAAGTTCTGGATGAGCATAACCTATTTATGAAGTCTAATTGAGGAGATGAATAGATAGAAAAATAAATTTTTTTTGACAACCCATCCCTTAGAAGGTACTTAAGGGGTCGAGTATGTTACATAAGTACACTAATTAATCAATATGGAAGTAAAATGGATGGAAATAAATACACTAATCAATCAAATTTGTATGTAGTCCTTTATAAGATGGAAATAAATACACTATCTAATGGAAATAAAATCAATTTTGTACTTTTCTTCTATTATTTACAATGGGTGGAAACAAATACACTACTCATTAGTCAATTTTGTACTTTGTTCATTATTTACTATGGATGGAATGTGTTTTATCAATAGAAGTGTAATTTTGTAATTAATGGATCTTGTGTTTTTAGATGATTTCTAACAAAAATAATGTGCAGAGAATATTGTCATTAAAAGTTCAATAATGGGATATTGTTATAGTTTAAATGAGACATTATCACTAAAAATTAAAAGTTCAATAATGGAATATTGTTATAGCTTAATTGAGACATTAACACTAAAAGGTTAATAATATACTATTGCTATAGGTTAATATTGTGAAGGAAAAATAGTATTTTTGGCTTAAACTCCAGCAAAAATGATCTTGGATTGATGAAATTGCATTTAACATTGCGCAACCCGGTTGTAAGGGTATTTGATAGTGTTGAATTATATATATGGTCATAACAAATAACTATGAAGTGACAAATATATATATATATATATGTTTTCATAAAAATGATTAGTAGATTGTTAAAAAATGTTGAATATTTTCCTACTCTGCTAGAATATACCATGGGCCTAGTATTGCTGGGCAACATAGCTCACATGGGAGCTACATGGCCATTGAAGAAGTGCACATCCAAGGGGATTTGAAGTTGGGCTTGAAATTGGGACTTTCTAGGAGTGTTAAGTTATATATATATATATATATATATATATATATATATGAGGTAAAAATGGTTATAATGACCAAAACTCTGCAATCAACATCTTTTGGGGAGGCATATTAAGGTCAAAATAGACCATGATAGCATGCAATAATTTTTTAAGCAAAGGGTGTCTTCAGAAGAAGATTAAAAAGGGGTTTCACTTTATGCTAAGAAGTTAGGTGATTGGTTATGCCAACTTCAGTTGTACTTCACAATCCACGTATTATCAAGGATTTAGAAGGTTTGAGGTGTTAAGTTGAAGATGATAGGAAATGAGTTGCTTGGTGGGAAAATTTCTTCCAGAGACAATGTTAGTGGGAAATGTTTCCTATCATGACATGGAATGAGTTCCTAGTCACATTTTGGGATGAACAATTATCCTTTTATTTTCCAAAGTCTTGTGAACATGATTTTTTGACATTTTCTTAGAAAATCTATGATTATTTTCTTTGATGATAAAGTCATAGATATAAAAACATGGGAACAAAACCAACGATGTGTAGATACGACATTCCAAATTCTTAAGCGCAGTCAACATTATGTAGAGGCCCAAATGTGCTTTTGGTAAACAAGAGGTGGAATATTTGGGTCATATACTATTTCACAAAAATGGGTTAAGTTGGATCCTCAAAGGATAAAGGCAATCACAAATGTCCTAGAATTTCAAAGAGCCCAGGGGTCTTAGAGGATTCATGGGTCTTGCGGGATATTGCAAGAAATTGGTTAGGAAATATTCACACATGGTTTCCTCACTAATCTCTCTCTCTCTCAAAGAATCATCTACATGAAAATAAGCAAACACCCTAGCATTCTCATGCTTAGTGGATGCTATGAGTGAATCCATCTTAGTGCCAATGAAACTTGATTTTAGTAAAACTTTGTAGTGGAATGTGATGCATATCGAAAAATACTTGGAGTAGTATTGATGTAGAAGTTATGCCACTATATTTTGAATATAGACAACTCAAATGTAAGGATTTCATGAAATCTACATATCAAAGGGAAGTGTTACCTATCCTACATGTTTCAACTAAGAAATGGAGAAAACACCTCGTAGGGAGGCATATTAAGGTCAAGACGAACCATGATAACATGCAATACTTTTTATAGCAAAGAGTGTCTTCAAACGAACATACAAAGGGGTTTCCAAAATGAAAGAATATGATTTTGAAATACCTACAAAAAAGGGGAAGGATAATGTGGTAGCATATGCCCTTTCATGACAAAACGTATGAAGCAACTATCTTTTGTGTCATCAAATCTACCATTCTTGTAGGATAGTAAATATTCATAGATAAAAGATAAAAGATAGAAGATGAATTGTTAACGTGAGAATAATCAACAAATATCCACACAATAACCATACAAGAATATAGAGAGAACCCTTAAGGTAGAGTAACATCATTAATTACTCCTTACAGAAGGAATCACCCCACAAGCCATGCTTATATAATACAACATCCACCATATTTCAATACAATTATACTCATGTATTTATATTTTTTCATGAGTATTCCTTGGGGTTGATGCCAACTACCCCTCATTCCTTCTAGCTACCTAGTGAGCCTATTTATTACCTACTAGCTACAAAGTGGGCCTATTTATTACCCACCAACTACCAAGTGGGCCTATTCCATGATTATGGCCACATTACATTCATTATCCCCCTTGGGTACCTACCTAGGTACACTAAAATTAGCCACCTTCACATGTTTTGTTCTTGAAACATGTGTGGAATCCATATAATATGACCTACTAAGCAATGTCATCAACTGATACCAAGCACAAACATCCATCCATCCTAGTGAAATGTGGACTTGAGGTCCAACTGTAGTCTTTCCACGTCAATCTTGATTCTGGTTGCTTCTTTGGTTCCTTGTTGTTGTGCTACTTTCTCTATTCATTGCTTTTAGTCCTCCATGTACCTCTACATCGAGTGCTTTTCTGGTTCCATGTTTCTCCATAATATGTTTGCCAATGCTCATGACCTAGCCTTGATGACTACTGTTTCTTAGGGTGGTGTAGGGGGCAATATGCAACAACCTTAGCTATTAGTTCTTTTGTCTTTGACTCTTCAACATTTGGTTCCTTTGAGTCAAGTAACACTATAGATTCTTCTTCCTTGTTATGCCCTTCCCAAGGCTTGCCTTTAGGTGCCTCTATAGACTCTCTTCAAATTCAACCTCCGACTTGTCATTTAATGTCACTATTGGTAGTACTACACTTAATTTTTCTGCAAGGACTTCCTCATGTGCCATATCTAACCCTTCACGTTGAGTGAGAGAAATATCTTGCAAAGTTATTTACTTTTTCTTGTATCAAATATTTATAAACTTCTTTTGCACATTAATATTAACCATCCCAACTGAGTCCATCCAAGGAATATCAAGAACAATATACASATCATCCATATCTATAGCATGGAAATATGCATGCAAAACATATTTATCCATGGTAATCTTCAAATCCTYAAAAAATTGAACATGCTCATGCTCAACCTCTATGCTTTGTYGGGACTTGYAATATTTTAGCCAAATCATTATTTCTATTGGTGGGGGACTATGGTATGGTTCCTATTAGTTTCCAAAGTTTATTCTAGAAATTACTTGTGAATCTTGGGTTTATTATCACCTTAGGTAAGTCATGAAGCTTATGAATTTCTTTCATCAAAACCTCTATCACTTGGCCTATTATGTATTTACTTTGGATTTGATAACAATGTGCATATTTAGTGTGTCTATCCACCACCACACAAATAGTGTCCTTGTATTTTGATTTTGCTAGGCCTGTAATGAAATCCATAGATATTTATTTCTATATTTGATTGGGGATGTGTAAGGGTTTAAACAACACTAGCATTTTGATAGTATCTCCCTTATTTCTTTGGTATACTAGACATTCTCCCGCAAAATTTTGAACATCTTTCTTCATTCCTTCCCAAAATAAATTTCATCCTTTGATATGTGTTGATGAAGACCAAATGTTCTACCATGGGAGGGTTATAGGATTTCATAAATATATTTTTTGAAAATTCAATCGATGACATAAAAATATGTTATCCTTGTACGAAAGGGTGTCTTCCTTCCAAGCAAAGTTTCAAGAAGAACTCCCTTTTTGCATTAATTGTATTTTATGTCAAGTTGTAGAATTTTATTGTTTTTATATATGAGCTTCTTTCAACCATATATGTAATGTACCTAGGGAGCATAATACATGGTACCTAGGGAGGCACCCAATGGGGATACTGAATTTAATGTAGCCATAGCCATGGAATACACCCAATTGGTAGTTGTTGGGTAATAAATATGCCCACTAGGTAGTTAGAAGAAAAATATAATAATGAGGGGAGGTACCCAATGGGGAAACAATATTTAGATCCATTCTTGTAGATTTAGGTGTATAATTTGAAGAAACTAATTGTAGATCTAAGTTCCTCTCAAAAAATACTGAATTTCAAAAACAATTGTCCAAATCAGAGTCAAGGAATTCAAGATATCACTAAAATAAAATAAGTTATTTTAGGGTTTTATGGTGACTACAACACAAATTGCAAAGCATATATTTTTTGATATAGTGCCTAGATCCCCCATAGACCAATGCTGGTTGATGCAGAGTGATCGTGGAATTTCATAATTGTGGTCATAATAGAAATTTTTATCAATATTGAGGGCGTTAGGGTAATTTCAATTTTTTTGCCTCAAAACCTTGGCCACACAAAGGAGATCCATTGAAAAGTAAACTATTTTTTCAAAACCCTAGTTCTATTTTAAAGTTTTCACAAGATTTTGTTTACAAGAAAAGTTGATGGTCCTAGTATTGAAGAGTTCATAAATTGGATAAGTCAAAATATCCCACTCATTGGAAATACCAATTATAAGGATGAAGCTACCATTTGGTGGAACTAACTTAGCCCTTAGAATGAAAAGTTATACCTTTTAGAAGTAGAAGTTGAAAAACTATAATTAGATAGATGGTCTCATGCCATGACAAAGGATCAAGAGAAAAGTAAGGTTTTATTTTCATGTGAAAATTTTATACTATAGGTTCATGGATGTTCATGAACAAGATTTTTAACCCTTTCTTAGGACGTGTGTGGTTGTTTTATTTGACGATAAATTCATATATAGAAAAACATGGGAACAAAACCTACAACATGTACATAAAACAATCTAAATTCTTGAGCATAATCAATACTATGCACAAAGGCCCAAATGTGCTTTTGGTAAACAAGAGGTGGAGTATTTGGGTCACACTATTTAATAAGAATGGGTTAAGGTTGATCCTAAAAAGATAATGGCCATGAAAAAATGGCTCAATGTTGACAATAATATCAAGGGTCTAAGAGGATTCATGGGTCTTATGGGATATTGAAAGAAATTTGGTCGAAACTATTCACACATGGTTGCCTCACAAATGTCTCTCTTGAAGAAGAACCATCTATATGGAAAGAAGGGGATACCCTAGCATTCTCATGCTTAAATAATGTTATGAGTTCTACCCCGGTGTTGGAGAAACCTAATTTTAGTAAAACTTTAATAGTGGAATGTGATGCATCTGGATAGAAAATTGGAGAAATATTGATGCAGAAGATAGGCCATTAGATTTTGAAAGTAGGCAACTCGAGGGTAAGGATTTGATGAAATATACATATTAAAAGGAATTGTTATCCATCCTACATGTGTTAACTAGGAAAATGAGAAAACACCTCATGGGGAGGCATATTAAGGTCAAGACAAACCATGATAGTATGAAATGATTTTCATAGCAAAGAGTGTCTTCAGAAGAACAATAAAAAGGCGTTTCCAAAATGCAAGTATATGATTTTGAAATACCTAAAAAAAGGGGAAGCATAGTGTGGTAGAAAATTCCCTTTTACGACAAACACGAGAAGCAACTATCTTATGTGTCATCACATCTACCATTTATATATGGTCAGAATAAACTCATATTTAATAGCAAGTTCCTACACACAACTTAAAATTCAATGAATGCACAAGGGGAGGAGTTATTCTCGAAACTTTGCACAAAAGGAAGACACCCTTTGGTACAAGGATACCATATTTTTAGGTCATCAATTGAATTTAAAACAAAAAAATACTTATGAAGTCTCATAACTCACCCATGGTAGGAAATTCAAGGTTATTCAACACATATCAAACGATCTTTCTTTTTGAGAAGGAATGAACAAGGATGTTCAAACTTTGTGGGGGAATGTTGGGTGTACCAAATAAATAGAGCAGAGACTATCAAAATTCTAGTGTGGCTTCAATCCTTACTCATCCCCAATCAAAGATAAGAAGAAATATCAATTGATTTTATAATATTGAGCCTAACAAAATTGGATGGTAAGGATGCTATTTCCTTGGTGGTGCATAGACACACTATATATGCACATTTTTATGGAATCCAAAGTACATATGTTGTAGACCAAGTGGTAGAGGTTTTCATGAAAAAAATTCATAAGCTTCATGGATTACCTAAAGTGATAATAAACCAAATATTCACAAGTAATTTCTAGAAGGAACTCTGGAAACTAATAGGAACAACATTGGTTGTACGCTATACGTATCATCCAAAAATAGAGGGTCAAGCTAAGACCTAGTGAATACATGTGTGGAGGATTATGTTTGTTGTTATGCTTTAGAGAAACTT
>JASDQU010244592.1:16066-37526 GCA_032191745.1 Picea mariana
ATAGGTGTCAAACAATTGCAGCTGCAACATGGAACAGTGCAGTAGTTGTTTACCATAACCGAGATACATGAACATGTGAAAGTAAAGGACAAAACTCGATATGGAGAATGATACCATTGCCTTATCGTTGTCTGACTCTCCATATTTTATATGGAGAATGTATTGTGAGCCAAGTTTTCTCGCGAGTGTGATAGTTGCACCAATGGTTCTGATTAGGTAAGTGTCATTGCTCTGTGCAAGTTGGTTGATTGTTGTGTCCAGGATGAAACGATATTCTCAACAAATCGCGAGAATTTTTTCCACAATACTTGTTTTGTTGAGCGATATAATATGATCAAAATTACCATACTCATATATTGTTTTGGGAAATATATTAAAAATTGTAAGGGATATCCCATTACCTTGCAATATCTTTTCTGCATGTTTCTAGACAAGTTGTGTGGGAATAGTCAGTGTGACTGTCATCATGGCTTTGTTTTCTGTCATGTCAGCACACATAATGGATCTAGTTTTGTTTTCCTTTTCCAAGTAGGTGCTATAGACGACCATTATGTCCCCGACAAACACTTGTCCTGTTCAACAGTTATTCAAGCCCTCTATTTATAGTATTTTGGGTGTTATAAGTTTAGACCTAATGACATTTTTTGAATAGGAAAAGGATTGCAAATGGTTGTCTACATTATTTTTTTGTTTTCTTTTTTCCTAGCATAAATGTACAAGTAGGCGCACAACTTGGATGAAGTATGGAGCCAGAGTTTTTCAACCATACCTCTTAGTCTATGGAACTTGCGCTATGTTCGGTGTCTCACTTGTGCTCATTGATACTTCTTGTGAACTGCAAAGTATGTGTTGCATATGAAATCAACATATTTATCATGGCATAGATGAATAAATAACTCAGGATATTGTTTTAGTCAACATATGAGGAACACAGTTTATGAATCTTTACCTTTGGCCTTGCTGGTCTATTGATGTTTGCGATGATTGACTTATCATGGCCATGTTACTAGTCCAACTTTTTCTGATGCAAGCATGTGTAGATGAACATTAGAAGGATTAAATAAGCATATGCATTGTATATTGTCCATAATTGTTCTAAATGTCACATACAGGGTTGAAGGAGATGGAATACGAAATAGGGTGTCAAGGGATACTCAGGAAACATGAGGACCCGATGATGAAATTGTATGCCTCGGATTTTTTGACTACAAAAATGCGTAACAGGGAATAGGGCATGATGGGGGGGTACGACAACCAATCTTTATATCGTGGAATCTCCAAATCTAGAGGCACAATCTTGAACCCTTGATCCGGAGAACCTACGATCGAAAAAGTGGCTAAGTATGGAGTGAGGAAACCGTCAGTCGGAGTCGTGATATAGAAGAATGAGTATAAATGTGAACATGTGAGTCCCCCAAACCACACACCTAGAGATTTTTGGATAGATGCCTAAGAAAAGAAACCAAAAAGGAAAAGTAGAGGAGAAAAACAAAGGGGAATTCAGTCAAGTATAGAAGAGGGAAAAAAAAGGGATAATGGAAAGTAGGAAAATAAAAATTGGTAGGGCAATGTTTGGAAGCGGAAAGTCTCATCAAATGCCCATTGTTGCAAAATCATTGTTTTCTAGTCCAATTATATGCACCCACCCATTTTGTGTGTTTGTTTTACTATCACAGTTGGTATACATTTTCAAAGGCTGTACTTCAACCCCCTCTATTGTGGCATATAAGAATTCATCTTCCTGTCCAACTAATTTTTTTCTTTCAATGTAGCAACATCGAAAATACAGTGGACATGAAGGTAAGTTAGTATGTAGAAAGACATGTAAAAAAAAGAAATACGGTTCTATTTATTTCAATGTAGCAGCAAAGAGAGTACAATTCATATGAGGATACGTTACTATGTAGAAAGATACATAGTATCTACATACAGTAAATTAGGTGAAAAGCAGTAGAACAAGTAGAACAAATATACAGACAATAAATGAAATACTAAACAATGGAATATGAAATAAGAGTAGAAGCATGCACCTTTGTATCTCTTCTTCTACATTTGTGGAAAAGAGTCCATCGTCTTCTCCAATTATTATGTTTGTTTAACTGTAGAAATGCAGAAAAATACAATGGGTATGAAGGTAAGTTGGTATGCAGGAAGACATGTAAAAAAATAAACAGAGTTTGATTTATTTCAATGTAGTGGCATAGAGAATACAAAGGACATGAATATAATTTATTATGTAGAAAGATATGCAATATCTGCATACAATAAATTAGGTGAACACATATACGGATAATAACTGAAATACAAAATAATGGAATATGAAATAAAAGTACAAGCATGCACCTTTGTATCTCCTCTTCCACATTTGCAGCAAAGACTCCTTCGCCTTCTCCAGTTATTATGTTTGTTTCAATGTGGGAGCACACAAAATACAATGAACATGAATGGAAGCCAGTATGCAGGGGAGAACAAGTAATATGTACATACAGTAAATGAGAATGAAAGGAATAGAATGAAAGATAGTTAGAAACATGAACCTTTGCTTTTCTTAATCCATGGTTGTAATTATATTGAGTTTTTCCTGTCCAAAATATATTACAAGCCATAAAATATTAATAAATTGCATTTCAATAGCTGAATGATTTTGGTTTTCCACGCCAAAGTATCCAGATAATGTTTGAGACATGGAAATATAATTTTGCAATATCTTTGATGTACATCTTATATTTCAAGTACAAGAAAAATTGTATCGTGGTTAGACCAGTCTGTGTACAGGATAAAGATGTTGTATTGTGATATGGGCACATTTCACCATATATGGTTAATAAGTCTTTTTTGCACATGTTTTATCTTAACAAAAAGACAACAAACATTGTAATTTCACATGTACTTGTCCAATTATTTGTTATGCCACTATTTTGTATTATGTCAACACCGAAGTATACTATAATGATAATGGCTTCGTCCAAATGTAAATGGTGTGATGCATTTGAGAACAGATTCATTAGGTTAGTAGTGTTGCATGCCAAGAAACATAGAAAGAAATATTGCAATTTGCAATCCACGGAACACCACTCTTGCTAGCACCATCTCAGTATTATTTTATTCTGCAAGAACATTTTGAAAAGGCATGTAGGTATGGTTCATAGTTAGGAGAAAACACTTGAGCAAAATTTAAGAGAAGGATATGCATGCACGGGATAGGCATTAGATCTTGACCTCGCCACACATGACAAACAATATAACCGCAGGTCCACTTGCAGGTGCAAGACCTGAACACCACAAAGTGCAAAAAAAACAACTCCAAATGCCAGCACTGGACCCCAACCTTGCAAATCCAAAGCAGACAAAAGAAAACAACAAGAGAAAAACTAGCGAGGAAGCACAAACAGGCCCAACTGCAAGCGCAGGACATCAAACTCGCAAACTTGAACAAAACAACAAGAAGCAGCAACCGACGAACCAATGAAAAAGCAACAACCACTGAGCAAGTAAACAACATATGTATCTCCAATTATTACCAAATTGCATCCCAATCACAGAAGGAACCCGAAACATATGACCACCATGCGAGTAGAAATAACTAAACATTCTTACTTATAAAATGCAGACAGTAAACAACAAAGAATGAATACAAATGAAATTATGGCATCAAAACTTACTCTACAACGATGAACGACAGAGGCACATGTCGAATTGTGGGTGTAATACTTGGACCCCGCAAAGTCAAAAAAACTACTCCAACTATGCATGCAGGACCCCAACCCTGCAAAGTTGAAGCAAACAAAAGCAAGCAATAAACACCAATAGGTCCAACCGCAGGTGCAGGTCCACAACCTTGCAAAGTTGAACCAAACAACAATAAGCAACAACTGACGAACCAACGAACAAGAAGCACCCATCAAACCAGTAAACAATGTATGTATCTTCAATGATGACCAAATTGCATTCCAAGCATAAAAGAAGTATGAAACATACAATGGATATCGTCCAAATTCTCTACAACATGGTATGGAAAAATTTGAGGAAAAATGTATTGTGAGAAGCCTATTTAGGTAAACATTTAAGGCTATCAGGTTGTTTAAGGGCATCATGATGTGCAAACATTTAAGTTTTCATGCATGTTTAAGGACCTCGTGCTATGTAAACATTTAATCTCTCAGTCCTATTCAAGTACCTCAAAAAGAGTGCCAATGCTCTAAACCTCCGGTATGTAAACATTTCAATACAAATAGAAATAATAAAAACATTAAAAAACAACATCGATACTCAGAACTTTCCGTATGTAAATAAAATTGGTTGAGAATAAAAAACTAATGAGAGAAAACTCTGACCGACATCCCAACGTTGCAAGAAGTTATTGATGATTTGAACAACTATGATCACTACGAAAATGACAATGTTTACATTAAAAAATCAAAGGGCATCATTCGGCTTCAGTTTTGACCATGTCAACAACCATAATATATAGTATTTATGAAGTTTCAGAGCAACGTTATATTATCACTTTATGTGAGAAAAA
Organism: Picea mariana; assembly: GCA_032191745.1. Taxonomy (NCBI): domain Eukaryota; kingdom Viridiplantae; phylum Streptophyta; class Pinopsida; order Pinales; family Pinaceae; genus Picea; species Picea mariana. The sequence goes on from JASDQU010244592.1 coordinate 20,589, forward strand.
CGTTGAACATACCATTATAAGTAATTATTCACGCCATAGTAGTTTGTTGTTTTAATTCACAATCTATATTGATAAGGTTTTAGTTTCCGTTTACATGCAGCTGAGTAATCCTCAACACGAAGGTTAGTCTCAAATAAAATGGGAATCTTCACATTCACTAATGTATGACTAGACCTTTGATATAATAATATTAATAATCTATTTTTAAGATCATATACTAAATTGATGTAAATTTATGTAATGATTGAAGATTAATATATTAAATAAGATAAATTTTGAATCCAGTTTTCTCCCCTACTCTATCTAATCAATGATTAACTATTTTTTTATGGCCCTTATCATTAAAATCCTATGCATTTCCATTTGGGAAAACCTATTTAGAATTAATCAAACTTTCAGACCAAACTTATTTAGAATCAATCAAACTTTTAGACCAAATTTATTTATAGCAATTCAGCAAACGTTGATTGGGTCTGCTGCTATTGACATTTACGTTGGGATATGGATCCTAGGGTGTGGCAGTAGGCCTATGAAGGCGGGTAGGGTGGTCTCTAGGTAGTGTCGGGTGGATGGCTGGTCAGTCTCATTTTTGGGCTTGGCTCAGGATGACCTGGAAATTGACGTTTTGTAGAAAAAATTTTGAGTTTAAATATGTAGTTGTAGAATGTTTCTTGAGTTTAAAGACGTATTTGACATGTAGGTGCAACAATAACACGTTTTTTTTTTAATTTAATTATTTTAATTACACATCTAGGAGGACGATTATAGTAGTTGTGGTTTAAAGGTGGAAGATTCTTTTAGTAGTTGGTTTAAGAGTGGAGGAGGGTTATACTTCAAAGTTGATGAGGGATTTAGTAGTCTGTTTACAAGTACTTAAAGTTGATGATTAAAATTTAAGTTAACATAAGATATAGAATTGGATAAATCTATGTTTTTTTATCATAATGAAAAGTACAAATCAGAACTTTTGAAAATACAACTTTACAGTATTTAATGTGAAGATTAGATGATCTTTTTTCCTTTATGCAATTTGCCATAGTGTTACTTTTCAAATTTAGAGAAATAGTTTGGCTTAAAATTATATTTATAATCTCACAAATTTCTTTAATAATTTTTCTGTAACATTTTACTAATTTAATTAATATAAAATGTTTATTAAAATATTATATTCATATAAATATATTTAATATATTTATATTTTTTTTTATTGATAATTTTACATTGACATAAATATACACTTTATTAATTTAATTAATATGGAATGTTTATTGAAATATTATATTTATATAAATATATTTAATATATTTATATTTTTTTTTATTGATAGTTTTATATTCACATAAATATATTTATATTTTTTATATTTTTTATATTGATAACTTTGAAATTTGGACTTTGTAGAAGTTAAGGTTATTATTCATTACAATCTTATTCTAGGTTATTCATATATATTTATTGCAATCATTTTACTTAGTGAAAGATTTTCAATATTTATTATTATAAAATTGATATATTTTAGTAAAAAGTTTTTAAGGTTTATAACTATAAATGTTTTTGTTGTTTTTTCTTTTAGTACAGAAAATTGTATTTCCAAAATTTAGAAAAGATGAAAAAAAATTGTAATAATAAAATTAACATATACTAACAAAAAAAAATGGTACTGGAAGAAAATTTATAATACTAAAATTAACATAAAATTATATTTTCAAAATTTAGAAAAGATAAAAAAATATAATAGTAAAATTAACATATAATAACAAAAAATATTTGACAATATTTTTTTATATGAAAATTTAGATAAACTCCATTTTGTCGTTTACCCACGTGTGGAGCATGCTTCTCAATTAATGCTTGCTTAGGATTGGCAAGGTCGCTCACAAAACCTGGTTTTGAAGTTCATTGATGATTCCTATAGGTGTTTGGGCTTGGTGATTGTCTAGCAGTGTAGAGGTCGTACCAGTTTGAAAGACCGAGGAGGATGTGGTTCTATTTGTATTTCAAGTTATAGTCTATACCTTTTTGTGATTGGTCTTCTGGATGGGTGTTTGGGCTTGGTGATTGTCTAGTAGTGTAGAGGTAAGGACGATGTGGTTATAATTATTTTTGGTAGGGTTTGTAGTGGTGTGGGGTTGTGGGTTCGAAATGTTTTCTTTGGGATTGTTTTTATGTTTTGGGTATTTTAGTGAGCTTTGGCATATTGATTCAAGTTTTGGGTATTTTGAATTTATTTTTAAAAATTTTTGTGTTTTGATTTTGGGTTTTCATTTTAACTTGCTAGAATTTGGTTTATTTTGTGATTTATTATATAAATAGTAGTAGCTATTATTATGTTAGATTAAAATTGAAGTACATCATTGAAATATCCCTGATACCGCTGATCAAGATATTTGCTACTGATCTAATGTTCTATCTCGCAGATCTGATACATTGGGGGTTTTTGGATGCCTTTCAGTTGTGTGTTTGAGATATTTATCGTTATTGCAAGTGCATGTTCGTTATTGCATGTGCATGTTGCATATTTATGGTTTAAATAGTATATAAAGGATGCATACGGAAGTAAAGAACATCAACTGCCCAATAACATGTATTATGCGACTCAAGCATGGAAATACAATAGCATACTAGAAATATAGAATATAATCGTCAGCTAGATCTCATGGATCATCACTGGAATACAAAAAAATAACATCAAAATACCCGTGATTAGAAGATGATAGTAGATATAATGCATGCACGGATAGATTGGCAAAAATATGTGATTACGAAGAAGTATGGTAACCACTACCAGCTGGAAAACTCATCTAGAAGAATCGACTGTCGGAATGCACTGGAAACTGCTCCAATAGAATCACCCTAGTCTCTAGACTAAAATGGATGACTGCTGGATCTCGGATCTGATCCCTGAGGCACTGGATCTAGACCCCTGGTGGGTTTGTGCATGTCCTGGGACAATGGATGTTCCCCAAAGGATTCCACCAACGGAATCTAATGCTATATGGCTCAAAACGATATTCTCACCAAATGAGGAACTGGGTCGGAAGGATTTACCCGGATCTTCTCTGATACTCTGCATGCAACCCCAAATGTCTGTCCGGAAGAGTTACACCATAAATGGTTGGATGAGGTGATATGCAATATTCCACTATCAAAATCTGATGATAGATGGCTCAATAGAAGCGCCCTGGATGGATCTCAAATGGGTTGGAATGAAACTGCAATCTGGACATGGATTTTGTGTAGCTCTCCAAACCCTCAAACTGACTTGCGCCCTCACTGGCTGACTTGCACACTCTGCAATGGATACTCTTGAAAATTAAGGTGAAATACCTGGATGGTATCTCTGATTTGCTAGGGTATGTCTCTCAACACCGAAACCGATCAATGGTGGTGGTTTCCTCTAGAAATCCACAAAACTGTAAGGTCGGCTCTCTTCCTCCTCTGGGTACTCTCAACATCAAATCATAACAATGCATAATGAGGAATTAGGTCAAATTCATCCCTTTATACCTTTCCCAATCTAATTCACCATTGACCTCACTTAAGCTAGGCGCTTTTCCTGCTAAAGTGATTAATTAATTAATTAAGTCCCCCTTTAACACCTTTTCATTCTAATTCTTTGTTGACTTAGGCTTAAGTAACTTTTCCTAAGTATTTTGGCTTAATTCATCATTTAGCCATCAATTCCTCCTTATTTCTCCATCTTGTTCCCTGTTTGTGCCTGACTATGGTCTACAGGAACATATAAACTACTAAGTCACTCCTTCCTGGCCTACTCTTGGGAACGAGACATCACAGTCCTCCCTTCCCAAGATTGCTTGTCATTAAGCAACATCAATCATGGGTGTTGTAAGATATTCTCTCCCTCTCATGTGGCATCCTCCACTGGAAGACCTCTCCATCTAACCAAGCACTCTTCGATGATCCTTCTCCTCAATCTGTTCTCTCTCTGCTCTAGTACCTCCTTTGGCACTAGCTCCAATTGACCCTCCTCATCCAAGGGTGGCAACTCCTCTGAAATGCTAACTTGTTGTCCCATAGCCTTTTTAAGGAAAGAGACATGAAAGACGTTATGAATCTTGCTACCTTTCGGTAGCTATAGCTCGTATGTCACCTCGCCTATCCTTGTGATGACTTTGTATGGCCTGTAGAACTTCATCTTCAACTTCTCTGCTCCGCTCCTCTTCAAGGAGGATTGTCGGTATGGTTGTAATAGCAGAAAAACATAATCCTCTACCTCAAAACTCTGCTCAACTCTGTGTCGGTCTGCGTATATCTTCTATTGATTCTAAGCTGACTGCAAGTTCTCCCTTACTGATTAAAGAATACTCTAACTCTCCTCCACCCAATCCTTGGCCCCCAGGACCCTGCTGTCCCCAAACACGGTCTCTATAAAGGAGGGTGCATCATATCCATACAATGCCCTAAACAGTGACAACCTGATAGACATATGGTAAGTTGTGTTGTAGAAATACTCACCCATATGTAACCATCTCACCCAAGTGTGTTGCTTCCTGCAAACATAGTTCCTCAGATACCCTTCCACCCATTTGTTGACGATCTATGTCTACCCATCTGTCTGTGGGTGACAGCTGGTACTCGTGGCTAGCTCTGTGCCTGTCAATATGAAAAGTTCCTGCCAAAATGCGTTGATGAAGCGTCCATCCCTATCACTAACTATCTGCGTGGGTAACTTGTGCAACCAGAATACCTCCCTGAAAAACAACTCTGCTACCTGTATGACCTTATAGTCTATGGGTATGGTGAATAAATGTGCAAATTTGGTTAGTTTGTGGACCACCACAAATATACAGTCCTTTCCCTACACCCTAGGGAGGCCTATAATGAAATCCATGGAAATTCTCTCCCATTTCTGCTCTGGAATGGGTAGAGGTTGTATTAGCCTTGCGCGGTGTGTCTGCTTGGACTTGTTCTGCTGACAAGTTGTGCACTCTTGTATGTGTTTCAGCACATCATCCTTGAGACCCTTCCATGAGAATATCTCCTTGATCTGCCTATATGTTTTGAAGTACCCCTGATGCCCTGTTGTAGGCGAATCATGACATACCTTCAGAATTTTCCCCTTCAGGGTGGACTCTGGAACCAAGTAGATTCGGTCCTTGTAGAAAATGACGTCATCAAGAACCCAGTATTTATCATCAATCACTTGTCTTTCCATCACCTCACAAGGAAATTTTTTTTTGGAGTATTCCACCAACAATTGAGCTTTCCAATTTGTACAAATGTCCATCATTGAACATCCTATTAGCCTCCTAAACAAGTCATCTGCCATGATATTCCTTTTTCCCTTGACATACTAAATGTCAAATTCAAAGGCTTGGATCTTTGAGACCTACTTCTGTTGCCTCTCACTGAGGTCTTTCTGATCAAGGAAATACTTCAGACTATTATGATTAGTCTTCACTACAAACCTGTTACCAACCAGATACTACTTGCATTTGGTTAAGGCATGCATGATTGCTACCATCTCCTTGTCATAAATAGGATAGAGTCTCTCTGGCTCATTGATCTTTCTACTCTCAAACACAATGGGGTGGCCCCCCTACATCAAGACTGCTCCAATCCCCACCCCTGATGCATCGCACTCTAAGACAAATGACTGCGAAAAGTGTGGAAGGGCTAGAACAAGGCATGTGCTCACAACCTCCTTCATTTTGTTGAATGTCTGTTGCGACTCCTCTATCCAATAAAAAGCACCCTTCTTGTTCAAGTCTGTGAGTGGTGCTCCCAAATATGAAAAACCCTTGACGAATCACCTATAGTAACTGCATAACCGAATGAATCCTCTTAGCTCTGTGAGACTTTTGGGCATAGGCCAATCCACAATGGCCCTGATCTTTTCCTCGTGAAGCTGTACTCCCTGCCTACTGATGATATGCCCCAAGTACAGTAGTTCCCTCATGCCAAATTCACATTTGGATTCCTTGGCATATAAAAATTGTGCCTGTATAATATCCAAGACCTTCCCCAAATGTGCTAAATGCTCATCCCATGTCTTGTTGTAGATCCATATATCGTTGAAGAATGCCAGCAGGTACTTCCTCAATTGTCCTCTAAATATATGGTTCATGCAAGACTGGAAAGTGGTTGGTGTGTTGGTCAGTCCAAACGCCATGACCAAGAACTCAAAGTGTCTTAAATAACATCAGAATGATGTCTTCTCAATGTCTTACTCCCTTATGTTGATCTGATGGTATCTTGAGCATAGATCACTCTTAGTGAAGAAGACTGCCCCATGTAACTCATCCATCAACTCATCTATTCATGGAATGGGGTAATGATTCATGGTCATTTTCTTGTTGAGTGCTCTATAATCGATGCACATCCATAACGTGCCATCCTTCTTCGGTACTAGGATGACTGAAGATGCAAAAGGACTTATGTTGGGCCTGATGTGCCCCATAGGGAGCAATTCTTTGATTGATTTCTCAATTTCATCCTTAAATTTATTGGGGTGCCTATAGGGTGCTGTAATCATTGGTGTAGCCCCTACCTCTAACTCAATTCATGTGCTCAAAAACCCTGTTTGGTGGTCTCCGTGGTGGTATCAGCCCAAATACAGGTTCATAACATCCCAAAAGCTCTTTGATCTGTGGATGGTACTGCTCCCTACCCTCTGAGTCCTTTCACGTGGTGATCAAACACTCTGCTGCGTAAGCCACATCACCATGACGAAAGATCCGCTCCATCCTCTTTGTCGATACTGCTCGAGGTGCCCCTGTAGACATGCCTCTCAGCACAACTCTCAATCCACTGGTGTCTCTGAAGCTCATGGTCAACGTATGATAGTTCAACCCAATCTCCTGCAATGAATATAACCATTGTACCCCTAACACGACATCAGTATCTGATAGGTCAACTACATAGAATGTGCCAATCAGGGTGTAGTTTCCTAGTTTGACCTCTAAGTCATGGATCATGTCCAAGCATGTCATCGTGTATCCATCAACCACTTCCACATGGAATCCCTCAAACTCCTCTGTGCATAACCCCCTCCTGGCTATTAAGGATGCATCTATGAAGTTGTGGGTGGCCCCATCATCAACTAAAGTTGTCATGTGTTGCCCTTGTACAAGGCCCTTTATCCTGAGAATGTTGTATCTGGGTACTCCTGAAAGGGTGGCTATGGTTCCCCCTTTCACCTCTCTACGAGGTTTTGCCTCCTTCTGGAGCTGTGCCCTTGCCAGTATCTGAGGTTTCTTCAACTGCTGCTCTGGCTCACGAGTGGTCTCAGTCTTTAAATCATTGTCTATCGGTGCTTGAATATCCTCATCCTCCTCCTCGTTGTGTGATTCCACTTCAATATAGTGGATCTATCCCTTCCCCATGCATCTATGCTCGGGTACCCAAGGGTCTCTACAGGAGAAGAAAAGCTTCTTCCTCATCAACTCTCATCAGATATCATCATCCAACTTGGGCTTGCCCTTCCATTCCCTTAGAATATTCGTCTGATCCTTATCTCTCCGTGGTACAAAGGGTTTGGTGAAGGGTTTAGTTTTTGGTACTTTATCCGCCAAATCTCTAGTGCATCGAATGGCATCCTACTAGGTATAATGGCGGTAAGCCTTCACACATCCTCTGAAGGGTTCTGTGAGCCCTTCTGTGAATAGCATGACCAATCAGGTCTTAGATATGTTTGTCACTACGACTGCTACCATCTGAAACTCTGAGATGAATGCCTCTGTTGTGCCAGTTTGTCTCAACTAGGATAGATCTCTAAAATGGATCTCTCGATCCCTCCTATCAAAACTATCCATGAGTCTCACTATGAACTCTCTGTAGGAGGTGATGCGATTGTGACCCAATGTCACCAATCTGTGATACCACCACTCATGTGTAGGGTGGTGAAAATGATGGCCTCTGTCTTGGTCATCTGGTTGATCTTGTAGTAGGTGTCTAGTTTATGTACCCAAGCTTTGGGGATGCATTTGGATGATCCGTCAAAAGAAGGTATGGTGAGTTTACCAACCTTTTGGATGAAGTCAATGTTATGCCCCTATTGTTGCTGCCCTCCCCTCTGTGGCTCTCTAGGACGGTTCCTAAGTCTGAGTCCACAATACTCGACTGAGGTGATATCCTGATGAAAGTCATGGCCCAAGGCTACATACTCTCTCTAATACTCTGCAATGTCCTTTGCTTGAGTGGGAGGTCTCTGTGCTATCAGTATCTGTGCTTCTACCAGGGATTCCCTCTGTAAATTGGGAAACAACAGACATGGAATCCTACTCGCAGAGGTATATGTGCGAGTGGATGACTGGGGTCTATTGCCTGTCCCTAATTTCCCATGTACTGCATGTGCTTGGGATGTCTACCATAGCCAGTCTATTCGCTACCTGAGCCAAAGACTAAGACATGGTCCGCTGAATAGCTAGCATATCACTGATAACTTGCATGAAGGCTACGTCTGGATCCTCGGGGGCCTTACCACTTCCCTCTGGTCACTCATATCTATCACCTAGCCTCCTCTCTATTTTTCACTCAGCCTTGTGCTATGTTCTTCTCTCTACTTCTCTATGTGCCTCTTCCTCTTCCTCTGAACTGGGAGGGAAGGGAGGAAAGTTAGGCCTATCCCTTCTTTCCTTGGGCCTGTTGTAAGTGACACATTTGTCATCTACGTGCTCATGACCATCTAGTTATTTTGTTGTATTCATTGTCTTTAGTCGCAGGCTGGCAAGACTAAAGTTCTGATACCATTGAAATATCCCTGATCCCTCTGATCAAGATATTTGCTACTGATCTAATGTTATGTCTCGCAGATCTGATACACTGGGGGTTTCTGGATGTGTTTCAGTTGTGTGTTTGATATATTTATGGTTATTCCAAGTGATTGTTGGTTATTTCATGTGCATGTTGCATATTTATGGTTTAAATAGTATATAAAGGATGCATGCAGAAGTAAAGAACATCAACTGCCCAATAACATGTATTATGCGACTCAAGCATGGAAATACAATGGCATACTGGAAATATAGAATATAATCGTCACTGGAATACAAAAAAATAGCATCAAAATACTCATGATTAGAAGATGATAGCATCTCTGATGCATGCACGGATAGATTAGCAAAAATATGCGATTCCAAAGAAGTGTGGTAACCGCTACTAGCTGGAAAACTCGTCTGAGAGAATCGACCGTCGAAATGCATTGGAATCTGCTCCAATAGAAGTGCCCTAGTCTCTAAATTGAAATTGATGACTTCTGAATCTTAGATCTGATCCCTGTGGCACTAGATCTGAGCCCCTAGGGGTTTTTCCCACCTCTTGGGACAGTAGATGTGCCCCAAAGGATTCCACCAATGGAATTTGATGCTATATGGCTCAAAATGATCATCTTTCCAAATGTGGAACTAGGTCAGAAGGATTTTCCAGGATCTTCTCTGATATTATGCATGCAACCCCAAATGTCTGTCTGGAAGATATGCACCCTAAATGGTTGGATGAGGCGATATGCAAGATTCCACTGTTAGAATCTGATGATAGATGTCTCAATAGAAGCACCTTGGTTGGATCTCAAATAGGTTGGAAGGAAATTGCAATCTAGACATGAATTTCATGGAGCTCTCCAAACCCTCAAACTGACTTGTGCCCTCACTGGCTAAGTTGCGCACTCTGCAATGGATACTCCTAAAAAGTATGGTGAAATACATGGATGGTATCTCCAATGGGCTAGGGTGTGTCTCTCAACACCGAAATTGATTAATGGTGGTGGCTTCCTACAGAAATCCACAAAACAGTAAGGTCGACTCTCTTACTCCTCTAGGAACTCTCAACATCAAATCATAACAATGCATAATGAGGAATTAGGTCAAATTCCTCCCTTTATACCTTTCGCAATCTAATTCACTATTGACCTCACTTAAGCTAGGTGCTTTTCCTCCTAAAGTGATTAATTAACTAATTAATTAAGTCCCCCTTTAACACCTTTTCATTCTAATTCTTCGTTGACTTAGGCTTAAGTGATTTTTCCTAAGTATTTTGGCTTAATTCATTGTTTAGCCATTAATTCCTCCTTATTTCTCCATCTTGTTCTGTGTTTGTGCCTAACTATAGTCTATGGGAACATATAGACTACTAAGTCACTCCCTGCTGGCCTACTCTTGGGAATGGGACATCACATCATTCTGATACTAATGGTTTTTTAAAAATTATTTTATTAAATATTTGTGGTTCATTTTTTCATAGTGATTGAGGTCACAATTTGTGTGCAACTATGTTATTGAAAGTATATGTTTTATTATTTTTTTATAATAGAGGTTGTCATTTGATTCACATAGTATTTACTTTATCAATGTAACTATTATTTATAGTTATTATAGGGAAAATTGTTTTCATTTTATGATGCCTATTCTTCTAAGATAAATCCATTTTTTTGTTTTCCCTCTATTAATAAAAAACCTTCTTCCTTTATTTCCAATGTACTCTATCTTTAATAGGGATTGTATTGGTGCCTAAAGGGGTTGGATACAATGGTCGAAAGTGAGGATTTTTTCATCATTGGGCAATGTTCAATTCCAATGAGGGATGCTTAACCTAGAGCTATGGGGACAACTTGAGGTAGTGATCGAACATGTGGTTGCACCTAGAGAGATTATATTAAAAACAGTTTTGTGACCCATTCACACATAAGTGGATTAAATCCCACCCCCTTGTCCTTCATCTTTAAATCCCAAATAGGTTGGATCCAATGGTGAAAAGTGAGGAGCCATGGGGCCACCCTGAGGTAGTGGTCGAATGTGTGGATGCACCTAGAGATAAATTATTAAATGGCATTGTGACTCACACACATGTAAGTGGATCAAAGCCCACCCCCATGTCCTTCAATTAAAACACCCAGATGGGGTGTTAACTTGACAATTATGACAATGCGACCAATGGCTACTGGCGTCGACACCTTGTGTACCTCTCCTATCTCAAGGATGGTGTATGGCGCTTGTTTTAGCTATTGGATGGTGTACCACAACCAGAGTCTCTCCATGTTGAGTATGATGTCACACAATATGAATTTGTTTGGTAAAGGTGACTTGAGTGGTAATTTATTACCTCATACGTGTTAGTAGTTATGGTAATGAAGAGTTGTAATTGTCCCCTTTCCATATGTCATATTGTAATGTTGTAAAAGGTAAGTTTTCATTGATATGGATGAGAGTCTATTTTTGTCTTCGGAGTGAATTTCCTCAAGTCAATCCAACAACAGTTAACCTTTATTTACATGGTCACTCCCTTATCAACCGTCAACATGCCTCAACAACGAGGGAGACTTTAGCAGTGGATTATTCCTTGGTTTTAAAGGAAGAAAATGGAGTCCTACCTCAATGGATAGTGGTGGCAATAGTGACCATAACTCTTCTAGCATCCAAAGTGAGGGAACACACTAGCACTTGAACCAACAAGAAACTTTGTAGGAGCATCAAGACAATAAGGACGAGGTTGAGTATTAGGGTTTAATGGTGGAGTGGGAACATTTAATCCAGGGTAAAAACATCACAAAACGTGTCACAACCCCGAAAACTAGCTCCGTAGTATCTATGAACGAAACAACCATGCCTCCTCCTCCTATAGTGGCAGGTGATGATTCTTCTCACAAGGAAGTAGGCGAAAAATCCATGTCATCCAATGAAGTTCCTTGGATCACTTAAGGCTTTTATTTGAGATAAGAAGTGATATGGCTGATAAAAAATTCAAGTAAGAAATAATGGAAAAGAAGCTAGATATATTATTGGATATATGTACCAATCTCCTAAAGCATCACAAACACAAGGAGTAGCTTCATCAGTATGTCATTGTACTTTCATGGCCAATTCCAACCAAATGCAGTCAAGAGGGAAATCAAGAGAAGGAATTGAGACTCAATTTAAACCAGTAAAGATCCTTATGTTCAACAACTCGCCTTTTAGGCATAGGTTCTTTAAAAAAAAACAGTTTCAAGACTTGGAAGTTATTGTGTAAAGCGTTTTTAAATTTTGGCCCTTGGGGTATGCCTTTATTGTTAGTATGGTCCTGGTGCTTTAAATGGTTTCCTCTGTTTCAAGCACAAGCACCAAGAACTCAAATATGTACTTGGTTTCCTTTGATCAATAGAAGGTAACATATACTAGCTTACCAAAAAAAAGGGATTGTGGTAGTGGCAGGGATCATGGGTCCCAATTTGTTTTGTTTGTAGTGGGTTCCAATTTGTTTTCTTAAGGTTTTAATTTGGTTTGTGTTTTCTTTCATATTGTAGGTACAATGTTCGCATTTAACTATTTTATCTTTTGTCCCATATTTTTGGTACTATGTTAAGATGTGACCTTTTTTGTTGTGTTCAAGGGTTTTAATTTTACACTTTCACTTTGAAATTATAAAAAATGAGAGACCATTTTTATGTGGAAGAGGGTATTCTCACTTATTTTAATTTTCTTCCTTTCTAGTTTATTGTGAAAAGAGTGGTCATTGCTCTTCATTTTGCTAGATTAAAGGTAAACTCTAAAATTCCTCTATCAGTTTCATCGTCTAGACAACATGATAACTTTTCTTTAACTATGTTGTTTATTGATTGTCATTCTATTTAGGCATTCAAAGCCATGAATTTTTTTTCTCAATTATTTATTTATAATTTAGCCTTTAGAGCATGAATTATTTTCCTCAATTATTTATTTATTTATTTATTTTTCTCCATGCGGCTCTACCTCACTGAATTATTTATTTATGTCATAAATGTAAACTTCACTAACTTATTTATTTATGTCGGTGAATGTAAGCGCCACTAAAACATTATAAAATTTTGCATTCAAGTTATGAGCAGAGACTCGAAGAGACCATTGTAATTGGGATAAATCCGAGTCCCGAGAAGATTTAATAAGCCCTGATCTTATTGTTAAAATCAATAAGTGATCATGTCTTCCTTCAATAAGTGAAAATTCCTTGTGAGAAAGATGTTAAAAATATATATAGTGTGTTAGGGTTTCAAAACCTCAAATTAAAAATTTCTTTCTAAGAAAGTTGAAACTGTGATTTATAATGCAAATTAAGAACATGTGTTTTTTCTTTGTTGGTAACAGTTTCAAATCCAAAGAGAGATAGGGTATGACTTTAGCAGGGATGATTTTAGGGGCTAAATTTCGCTCATGGGCTAATTTTCCATGGTTATTCTAAAAACGAGATTCGCTATTTTAAAAATGATTCACCCAAATTCTATAGGATAAAATTATTTTACCTTAAAAATCACCAAAATTTTATAAAAACTATATAAAATCCTTAGAAATTTGAATATTTTTACTAAAATATCGCCAATCATTTTTAGTTGGCATATGAAGGATTAGTAAGATTCGTCAAGGTTTCTACATTTTAAAATAAATTTCCATCCTTAAAATCATCCCTGGACTTTAGCACTCAAACCATTGCATCTAGGGGATCCTTTATCCCATAAACAAGGAGGTACCATACTCCCCATGATCTTAATAATAGATTATTATATTGATTTAACATTACAAATATAAATGTAAAATTTGTTCCACAATAGTTGAATTTGTTGGATTACTGAGAGGGGGGGTGAATCAGTAATAGAGCAATTTAATCCTTTTTAACCATATAATCCAAGTGTTATATCAATGAATCATTATCATCCAATAACTACAGAGTAAATAAGCAATGAACAAATGAACAAACATACACATACACAGCACACCAGTGTTTTACATGGAAACCCAAATCGGGAGAAAACCATGGAATGTTTTTTATTATATGTCTTGAAGAATTACATTCATTGGAAGCACCATCTTCCTTTCTTTTCTAGATACAACTGGAAGGAGGCTCCAAACAACTAGCTTCTCAGGATACAACCTGAGGGAAGCTCCAACTCCCCAATTCTCTGGATACAACCAGAAGGAGGCTACAACCCCCTATCTTCTCTAGCTACAACTGGAAGGTGGCTACAACCACCTGCCCTTGCCCTGTCTTGCCACCCTGAAGTAGAAGTAGAATGATGGAACCACTATCAATCTTTCACTGTGAGATATACCATTGTAAGCTATCCCAATAAATCTGAACCATGCATCAACCCATACCTCAACTTGTAATCAACCTGTACCATAAACAAGTGCATCAACCATGCACCAACCTGTACCAAATAACCTACAATCAACCTATACCATAAACAAGTGCATCCAACCATGTACCAATCATGTGTCAACTACTCATCAACTATGACTTATCAATATGTGCCAACATCGTCAACTATACACCTCATGTATGTGCCAACTCATCAACTACTTGTCTCAACCATGTACTCAACATGTACCTCAACCAAAATACCTCATAAGTTTTATCATCCAATCTTATTTGTAGCTTTGTACTAGACCTGGTGTATATGATCACATTCTTGCAAACCTTCCTTAACTTCAATAACAAGAGACTAGCATTTTCATCAAACTTTTCTTTAGTCTCACATGCTTAGTTTTGGATTAGTCAACAACCCTAACTTGAAGTAATCATAACTTTGTACCTTTAATGTATAAATATATGAAACTGATACACAGTGTTCTTCATTTTGTTTTATAAAATTATTCCAAGTTTCACTACTTGGAGCCTCTCAGAAAAGGAGTTATAGCAAAAATGACATACCTTGTTTAATTATGGCTTATTCTAGAGAGAAACATTGTAGAGCATGCCCTGCAAGAAATATTTGTTGAATTGATCTGAAACTACTACAAAACATACTACATATTGTACCTTAACCAAAAAAAATTGTTTCATTGAATTTGGATCTGTTATGAATAAGTTATGACATTTTTACCCAAAACACCTATTTTTGACTAGTTTTAGGACTAGCCACAAACCCTATTTTCCATGTCATGTAACTCCAAAAATAAAATTACCCACAAGATGAACGTTTTACCAGAGATACTTGGATATGTTTTCTCAATGGAATAGCAATTTCACGATCTAAATCATTATAGAAAAAACATTATAGTGAAAATGGTGAGATGACCTATAAATAGCATACCTTAGAAAGCACCATCAAAAGAATTTATCCTTCCTTGCATTTTGGCCTTCTTCTCTTCGCCTACCCTTAGAATTTCAACTTATATATCCTTGCTTACCTCATACGCCTATAGATATTCAATATGTTGAAGTGTGATTAAAATGAGAGAGCCTTGTCTCTTATTTATACTCTCCAAGTGGCTTCCTTCAAAACATCTTCCAGGTCACTTGGCCCCACTTTCCTTATTTTAGGGTTAACCCAGTTCTAATTTATCCATTAAATTTATTATTGAAATAATTTATTTTTTATTCACTTTCAATTATCATACACTCATTACTTCACTTTATTATTTGCCTTTTAAAATCTCTTAAACCACTTTGACTACTTTGACCTTTTGGGGCTTCTAGATGACATATGAGGGTCCTCCAACTTCGTAAGGACATAACTCTCAAACCGTGAGGAGTTATGTGACATTCCACATACCACCCAAAATGGAATGACATGTACTATCGATATAGAATTGTACTATTTGAAAATATATCATAACCCATACTGTTATTCATCAAACAAACTTGGTTCCATTACCCAAACCTGGGGTCTCCAACTTCTCATGGCCATGGATCTCTAACCATGAGGAGTTATGTGGCGTTCCACATACCAACAGAAATGGAATGACAAGCACTATACATATAGGATATCATTATTCCACAATTAAGCATGGGTTCTCTTACTCTGCAAAGCATCTTCCCCTGAAGGCTTTCACCATAAGGGGACCACTTTGGAGTTCATACATCTTTACTTCTTTTCAACCATGACAATAAAATAATGAGTAATCTTTACATCAAACAATTTTGGGTCCATTACTCAAACCTTTGTGTTGCAGGGATTTCTTCAAGGGTTGAAATCAATGATAGCCAAGCTTAATCAACAATCTCCCCCCTTGGCATTGATGGCAACACTCTGATGCAATAATGAAATCATATCACTCGTGCTCCCCCTAAAACCATGCCTTTGTCCTCTATATATGATAAATTTTCCTCTTTCCTCTGCATCTGATAAATCTGCTCCCCCTGGAACCATACCTCTATCCTCTGCATTTGATAAGTCTCTCCCCCTTTGTCATCAATGGAAAAGGTATCTTTCCATCCGAGGCTGCTCCCCCTGAATGAATTGTCCTCTTATGGTGCTTCCTCATGTACATCTAGGACATATAAGATAATCATTTAAGAAACATTCATTTTGGAGTAGAAATAACTCCAAGTCTTTGGAGGAGATATTCAAAGGCTTCCCGTGGAAGTGGTTTTCTAAAGATGTCTGCCACTTGTTATTTTGTGCCCACATACTCAACTCTGATGTTCTTTTCTGCAACCTGTTCCCGTAGAAAGTGATACTGGATTGGAATTTTCTTCGTCTTGGAGTGCATCACCAAGTTTTTTGAGATATTGATGGCACTTGTATTTTCATAATATATTGGAATGGGCTCATCATACTCAACCTATATATCTGTCAAAGTTTGTTTCATCCAAAGAACCTGTGTACAACATGTTGCTACTGCAAGATACTCTACCTCGGTTGTAGATAGAGATACTGATGATTGTTTCTTTCTTATCCATGATACCAAACACTCACTTAAGTAGAACGTTGCTCCACTGGTACTTCGTCGATCATCAATACAACCTGCCCAATATGCATCTATGTAGGCAATAAGTGATAGATCTTTTCTTTTTGGATACCATAATCCAAACTCTTCTATTCCTTTGAGATATCTGGAAATCCTCTTTACTGTTAATACATCTGATTCCTTTGGTGTTGCTTGAAATCATGCCACCTGTCCAACTTCTTGCATTAAATATGGTATGGATGTTGTCACATATAGTAGGCTGCCAATCATTGGCCTGTATTGCCTCTGATCTGTAGACTTTGAATCATCATCTTTGCTCAACTTACAACTGGTTTGCATG
>JASDQU010244592.1:38032-70501 GCA_032191745.1 Picea mariana
AAAGTTGATTTTATGTCCATCTCATATACTTTAACATTTTTGGAGCATGCATAAGCTAAAAGAAAATGGATTGCTTCCATTCTGGCAACTGGAGCATATGTCTCTTCAAAGTCGATTCCTTCAATCTGTACATATCCTTTACATACCAATCTAGCTTTGTTCCTTATAACATGTCCATCTTCATTCAATTTATTCCTGAAAACCCATTTTGTGTCGATCACATTCTTATTCTTTGGTCTTGGAACCAATTCCCAAGTGTCATTTTTCTCTATTTGATCCAATTCTTCATCCATGGCCTTATTCCAAAATTCATCCTTGTTGGCTTATTAAAAACAGTTTGGTTCAATTGTAGATAAGAGTGCTAGGTGTGTTTGTTCTAGTGAATGGATTTTTCTTCTAATCTCAACTCCTACATCTTTGTTTCCAATAATTTGATCTGAAGGATGATTCTTCTGTACTTGTTTGCTAGGTGTCTTTGGAGATACTTTCTAAAATTGCTCTTCTGCTTCTATCGGATTCTCGTCATATTCATCTTCCTCTTCTACTTCTTATTCATCTTCTTCTTTCGAAAAGTTTCTCCATTGATTTGTTTTCTTCTTCCTTTGATTCTGGTCTGCCTATTTCATCAATGGTTACGTTGATGCTTTCTACAACTTTGTTCAATCTTAGACTGTAACACGTGTATGATTTCCTTGTACTTGAGTAACCAACAAGTATTCCTTTGTCCACACGAGAGTCAAACTTTCTCATTCTGCCATCTTCTCTTTTGATGTAACATTTGCTGGTCTTCCTTTCCATAGCTTGTAGGGAGTTTTATTAGTGTTGTTTCCGAGGATTACTCTGTTTTGAATGTGAACTGTTGTATGCACTGCCTGTGTCCAAAATATCTCTGTCAATTTGGAATCCATTAGCATTGTTTGAGCCATTTCTTGTACTGTCATGTTCTTTCTTTCAACAACTCCATTATGTTGAGGTGTCCTAGCAACGAAGAATTTCCTTTTTATTCCATGACTGCTACAGTAGTCAATAAATTCCTTTGAAGTGAACTCTCCTCCATTATCAAATTTCAAACATTTGATTCTTGAATCCATCTCATTTTCAACCATTTCCTTGTAGATCTTGAAGTTTTCAAAAGCTTCTAACTTGTTCTTGAGAAAGAAAACTACGGTCATTTTAGTATAATCATCAACTAATAACACAGTATATTTCACATTTTAATCCCTTTGTTGTAGTTAGTCCAACTAGATCAGTGTGCACAATTTCTAGTGGTCTTGTCGTTGAATATTCCTTTGATTTGAACCTGTTCTTTGTTTTCTTTCCTTGTTGACAATGATTGCATAAAGTGTTGGTTGGTTTCGTGATCTAGGGAATTTCTCTGACTGCTTCTCTTTTGCTGAATTTGAAAAGGTTATCAAAATGGATGTGACCCATTCTTCTATGTTATAGCCAAATTTCATCTTTCTTTCCTAGACAACACTTTTTATTTCTAATTTCACTTAACACATATATGTTGTTTGAAGTTCTTACAGTTGTACCGACCAATTTCCTTCAACCTTCTTTTCTTATCTCACACTTTTCTTAATCGAAAGTAGGTTTATGACCTTGGTCACACATTTGACTCACACTCAGAAGATTATGTTGCATATCTTCTACCAGTAGAACATTTTGTGCCTTTTCATTCTTGTTCCCAATTCAGACTGTGCCTTTTCTAATTATTTTCGATGAATTGTCATTTCCGAAGGAGAATGGTCCATTTTTTTCTTTTCGTTATGTAAGAAATTTGTCTTTATCACCTATCATGTGTTTTGAGCATCCACTGTCAACATACCAACTGTGTTTCTTCTTCTTAGCTTGTAGAACGACTATGCATTCTTCATTGCTATATTGGTTTTGATTTCTTATCCATGTCATTTTCTGAGGTTCTTGTTTGTGACTGTTGTTATTCTGTTGAGGTTCTTTAGGAGGGATTGTCATTCTGCAATCCTTGGCCATGTGTCCAAAATTGTTACATTTGTAGCATTCAACTTCAGCACTCAAAGATTCAAACCTGTTTTAAATTCTTCTTTGTGTGTCACTAGGTCTCCTTGAATAATCCCTTTGTGTATAACTCACAAAGTTGTTACTGTTCATGTTGTTATCTTTGAAATTAACATATTTATGTCTAAAATTATTACATGCATAACATAAACCAAAAAATATAGTTTGATACCTGGGAATTGAAGATATTCTAAAAGGAGGTGCTCTTATGAATCCTTCTCTTCTTGAGGTCTATCTGTTTATTGTTGATTATGAAATCTGAATCTTCTTGGTGGAGGAGTGTCCATGTAGTCTTCTTATCATCTTTGATTGTTTCTGCATAGCTCTTTGGATTTGTTTCTTGCTTTGTTGTTTTGGAGATTGATCCCTTTTCTGTCTGATTGTATCCAATTCTAGACTTGTCAAGATGAGATTTTTGACTATTGATAATGTCATTTAGAACTTTTGAGATATTCTGCATATTTTTCTTTTGAATATCCTTTCTTAGTGTGACAGCCTCTGCTTCCAAGTTTCCAATGATCCTGTCCTTTTCTTCTAGTTTTTCTTTGAGTGCTTCTTCTTGATTCTTTTATCTTTTTCTATTTGAACCTTCAATTTTGTGATCATTTGTTCTTGTTCTCAAGTGTCATTTTTCTTCTCCAGTTCTGCTTGCAATTTCTTGTTTTTCTTTCTTTCTCTTCAAATAACTTCTATGGCACACATTAATTCTTCTCGATAGTCAACTTCTGCCTCTTCAATTTCTTCTTCGACTTCTTCACATTCTTCTTCGACTTCTTCATATTCTTCTTCAGAGTCTTCTTTGTCAGAGTCTTTTACTGCAATAAATAGAACTCTTCATGTCTCATTGTCACTAAATTCATCTTCATCTGATGATAAGATGTCTTCTTTGATGTATAAGCTTTTCTTGAAAAAATTCTTTGGAGTTATTTTGCCTTTGTATGTGTGTTTTCCTTTTGAGTAACCTTCATCATTTTTCTTTTTCTTATGAGGACATTTGTTAGAAAAATGACCAATACCATCACAATTAAAACAAATCAAAGGGAGATTACCTCTATAGCTATCGTTGGTTCCCTCGTTCAATCTTTTGATGAAGTTGGTCACTTCTTCATCATCTTCTGAGGCGTCACTGTTGTTGTTATATTCTTCTTGTTCCTTTTTTTTTTCTTTGATCTTTTGGATGCCTTGAAGGCTACTTCTTTTACATCTAGATTTTCATGCTCAGTTCTCATTTCATATGCTGCGAAGATTCCATGTAGTTCATCCATTCTTATTGAGTCCAGATTTGATCTTTTTTCTAGTGTTGATATCTTAGGGTTGAATCTGATAAGAAGAGATCTTAGTATCTTTTGAAAAATTATAGATTCTTCAATTTATTTTCCCAATCCTATGATTGCATTCACTGTTTCATTGACTCGTAAGAAGTAGGCTGTGATATCTTCATCTTCCTTCATTTTTAGTTGTTCAAACTGACCTCTGTAAGTCTGAAGCTTTTCTTCTTTGACTTTTTTATCTCCTCCATAAATATTTTGAAGCTTGTCCCAAATCTCTTTAGCAAATTTACAGTGTGCAACTTTGGTGAATACTGTATGACTGAGACCATTCAAAAGTGAATTTGTGGCTTTGGAATTATTCTCACCGAGTTTTACTGCTTTGTCATTTTTTGGTGGAACTGTTGGTGCTATGTATCCATCTACAATTGATTGCCAAAATTGAAATCCATGTGCCTATATATATGTTCTCATCCTTATGCTCCAAAAAACATACTTTTGTCCATCAAACTGTGGTATTCAATTTTTATATGATTTGGTAGTCTCCATTATCTACCTTTTAGTGGTTAAACTGATTTCTGAAGGAACCTGCTCTAAAAGCAATTGTTGGATTACTGAGAGGGGGGTGAATCAATAATAGAGAAATTTAATCCTTTTTAACCATATAATCCAAGTGTTATATCAATGAAGCATTATCATCCAATAACTGCAAAGTAAATAAGAAATGAACAAATGAATAAACATACACATACATAGTACACTAGTGTTTTACGTGGAAACTCAAATCAGGAGAAAACCAAGGAATTATTTTTCTTATATGTCTTGAAGAATTACATTCATTGGAAGCACCAACTTCCGTTGTTTTCCAACTACAACTAGAAGGAGGCTCCAAGTCCCTAGTTTCTCAGGATACAACCCGAGGGAAGCTCCAACTCTCCAATTATTTGGCTACAACTAGAAGGAGGCTACAACCCCCTATGTTCTCTAGTTACAACCACATGTCCTTGCCCTGTCCTGCAACCCTAAAGTAGAAGTATAATGATGGAACCACTGTCAACCTGTCACTGTGAGATATACCACTGTAAACTTGTACCAATAAATCTGAACCATGTATGGACATGTACCTCAACCTGCAATCAATCTGTACCATAAACAAGTGCATCAACCATGCACCAACCTGTACCATAAACAAGTGCATCCATCCATGTACCAACTATGTAACAATCATGTGTCAACTACTCATCAACTATGACTAATCAATATGTACCAACATCATCAACTATACACCTCATGTATGTGCCAACTCATCAACTATTTGTCTATACCATGTACTCAACATGTACCTCAACCAAAAGCCCTCATAAATTTCATCATCCAAATCTGATTTGTAGCTCTGTAATAGACCTGGTGTATATGATCACATTCTTACAAACCTTCATTAACTTCAACAACAAGAGACTATCATTTTCATCAAACTTTTCTTTAGTCTCACATGTCTAGTTTTGGATTAGTCAACAACCCTAACTTGAAGTAATCATAACTTTGTACCTTTAATGTATAAATATATGAAATTGATACACAATTTTCTTTAGTCTGTTTTATGCAATTCCTCTAGGTGTCACTAATTGGAACCTCTCAGAAAAGGAGTTATAGCAAAAATGGCATACCTTGTTGAATTCTAGATTATTCTAGAGAGAGACCTTGTAGAGAGTGCCCCACACGTAATATTTTTTGAATTGACCTGTAACTATTACACAACATACTAAAGACTGTACCCTAACCAAAACTTTTTGTTTCACTGCATTTGGATCTATTATGAGTAAGTTATGACATTTTTACCCGAAACACCTGTTTTTGACTAGTTTCAGGACTCGCCACAAACGCTATTTTCCACGGAGTGTAACTACAAAAATACAATGACCCACAAGATGAATTTTTTAAAATAGATACTTGAATATGTTTTCTAAATGGAATATAAATTTCACGGTCTGAATAATTATAGAAAAAAACTTATAGCGAAAATGGTGAGATGACCTGTAAATAACATACCTTAGAAAACACCATCAAAATAATTTATCCTTCATTGCATTTCAGTCTTCTTTTCTTCACCTTCCCTCAAAATTTTTTCTTAGATATCCTTGGTTACCTAAGACACCTATAGATATTTAATATGCTCAAATTTGATTAAAATGAGAGAGCCTTGCCTCTTATTTATACTCTCCAAGTAGCTTCCTTAAAAACATCTTCTAGGTCACTTGGCCCCACTTTCCTTATTTTAGGGTTAACCCACTTCTAATTTCTCCATTAAATTTAATATTGAAACAATTTATTTTGTATTCACTTTAAATTATAATACACTCATTACTTCACTTTATTATTTACCTTTTAAAATCTCTTAAACCACTTACTTTGACCTTTTGGGGTTTCTATATGACATATGAGGGTCCTCCAACTTCGTAAGGCCATAACTCTCAAACCGTGAGGGGTTATGTGACATTCCACATACCACCAGAAATGGAATGACATGTACTATCCATACATAATAATATTATCTGAAAATATATCATAACTCATACTTTTATCCATCAAACAAACTTGGGTCCATTACCCAAACTTGGGGTCTCCAACTTCTCATGGCCGTAACTCTCTAACCGTTAGGAGTTATGTGACGTTCCACATACCAGCGAAAATGGAATGAAAATAACTATCCATATAGTTTCTCATTATTCCAAAATTGAGCATGGGCTCTCTTACTCCGCAAAGCGTATTCCCGTGAGGGCTTTCACCATAAGGGGACCACTTTTGAGTTCATCCATCTTTACCTCTTATCAACCATGACAAGACAATAATGAGTCATCTTTACATCAAACAAACTTGGGTCCATTACCCAAACCTTTGTGCCGTGGGGCTTTCTTCAAGGGTTGACATCAATGACAACCAACCTTTATCAATAGAATTTTTATATAAATTCATAGAATCCCTTGAGATTTAATATTAAAAAAAAGTAACATTTATTTGAATTTTTGAGATTTGAAGGTTCAATTCTTTTGATCCTTTTCATAATCAAAATCTATAATTTTTAACATTTATCATCCGTAATCATCAAGAAATATTCAAAATATTAAAAAAATAAAATAAGTCAAATTAATGAGTGGAGAGGATTCCTTGTCTCACATACGCGAACATCTCATATATCAATTTGATGTCTAACTTGACCATGATCTTAAAATTAGATTATTATTATTATTATTATTATTATTATTATATACAAATCAAAATTAAAAAAAATAAAAATAAAAATTATAGTTGATATCATGTCTGAATTTAGTAAAAGCCTATTCATATCATGGCTAGTTTTTCTTGTACCTTATCATTAAAAGCCTATGCATGTCCATTTGGGAAAACCTATTTAGAATAAATCAAACTTTTAGACCAAATTTATTTATAACAATTCAATAAACGTTAGTGCATGGCTCGGTCAAACCGTTTAAAGACAATGCATCACACGATCATAAATACTAATTTCTCTCAACACTGATTGGCTCTTATGCTGTTGGTCGAACCCTAGGATATGGATCCTAGGGTGTGGCAGCAAGATGATGTTCTCTGAAGGTGGATCGGATGGTCTCTAGGTAGTGTCGGGTGGATGGCTGGTCAGTCTCATATTTGGGCTTGTCTCAGATGTGCTTGGCTCAGGATGGCCTGGAAATTGATGTTTTGTAGAACGTTTTTTGAATTTAAAGACATATTTGACAGGTAGGTACAACAATGGCAAGTCACGTCAATATTGATGGGTAAAAAATAAATTAAGCCCTAGATTTGAGGTTTAATTATTTTAATTACATTTCTAAGAGGACTATTATAGTCCATGTGGTTTACAAGTGGAAGAGGCTTTTAGTAGTTAGTTTAGGAGTAAAGGAGGGTTATACTCAATTTGATGAGGGTTTTAGTAGTTTGTTTATAAGTGGAGGACGGTTATACTTAAAAGTTGATGATCACTTCTTGAAACTTTAAGTTAACATAAGATATAGAATGGAATAAACCTATCTTTTTATCTTAATGAAAAGTACAAATCTGAATCTTTGAAATTACAGCTTTACAGTATTTAATGTGAAAAATGATGATTTTTTTTTCTTTTATGCAATTTACTATATTGTTATTTTTCAAATTCAGAGTAATAGCTTGGCTTAAAGTTATATTTGTGACCTTCTAAAAAATTTTAATAACTTTTATGTGGCAAACATTTTACTAATTTAATTAATATGAAATGTTTATTGAAATATTTATATTCATATAAATATATTTAATATATTTATATTTTTTTATTCATAATTTTACATTCATATAAATATATCTATATTTATATCTTTTTATATTGATAGTTTTGGAATTTGGATTTTGTTGAAGTCAAAGTTATTATTCATTACAATATCCTATTCCCGTGTATTTAAGTATATTTATTACAAACATTTTAATTGATATATTTTAGTGGAAGATTTCCAATGTTTATTATTATGAAATCGATATATTTTAGTGGAGGGTTTTAAGGCTTATAATGTTTTGTTTTTTTTTTTTTTTTTTTACATAGAAAATATTTCCAAAATTTAGAAAAGATAAAAATTATAATAATAAAATTAACATATAATAAAAAAAATAGTACAAACTTAAATATGGATGAAAATTTGTAATATTATATTTCAAAATTTTAAAACACATGAAAAGTTATAAGAGTAAAATTAACATAAAATAACAAAAAAAATTGACAAACTTAAATTTAGATAAAAAATTGTAATACTAAAATTAACATTAAATTATATTTTCAAAATTTAGAAAAGATAAAAAATTATAATAGTAAAATTAACATATAATAATAAAAAAATTGGACAGAGTTAGATTTAGATGAAAATTTGTAATACTAAAATTAACATATAATTGTAAACTTTTAAATTTACATAAAACTTAGTGAGGGGAATGAAAAACAAAAACCTGTCATCAAATTTCTATTTGACAAGTAGAAAAAAATTGAAATTCCAGAGCCTGGCTCAGGTTATTACCTCAAATATCACAAATGAAGTACATTGTTGTCTTTCTATTTTTTATCACCCAACCCAACTCCTAGTGTGCTTGCATGTGGAACTTTCTTTTCAATATGCTTTCCAAGTATTACTAATTTAGAGTTATAATATAATTCCGTTGCTAGTATTCCATTGTATTTCGACTATTTGTCTTCTCGCTAAAAGTTTGGGCTTAATGAATCCCTAGTAGTGTAAGAATTGTCAAAGTTCAACAGGCCTGGTTTGGTATTTTAGCAGTCATTGTAGTTTCCTTGTGAATGACCTTGCCAGCCCTCAGGCCTGGTTTGGAATCTTAGAAATCATTGTAGATTCCTTGCAAATGACCTTTCCATCCATCTTCCCATTAGATAAACTCCATTTTTTCGTTTACCCACGTGTGGAGGAAGCTTCTCAATCAATGAACCTAATACCTTGATTTTGTAATGGTGTTGAATCCTGTATTTATTAAACTTTAGATGAACAAACATTATACACAAATTACACACAAAAAAATATTTATATTAGGATATTATAATGAGATACATCACACTTAAATAAGGGTTGTCGGATCTAACTTATTCTAATCTTGGAGAGATAGGTTGAGAGAATATCTCAACAACCTCCAATAAACTCAAACCAATTCTCAAACTTAGTACATAACACTAATGTAGGAATTATCTCTAACACCCCCCTTTAATGCTTATATTCAGAAACTTACAATCACAAATTACAATATTTCTGATTGTCCGACTGATGTAAACCCACTCTGTAATCTCACAGTTTCTACTCTTTCTTCACCTCAACTTTGAGCTTTCCTCTAGACACATTTAAATTACAAATGCTTCCGACCATATTTGATGACCTTGTACAATAGACAGTATTGACAGACTTGGCTCAACAGGGATTCCATGATAAAAGTTGTCCAGTAATGAAGCATCCTATGGACATACCTCCATCTGTAAGATATTTTTCTTTCGACTATCAATTAGTTTCTAGGAAGGTAGTCTAGATATGGAATGTCCTCAAAATTCAATCATACAAGGTGACTTCTTAACAAACATAAGAACCTTTGTTATTGAAACTGGGGATGCCAGTTTATATCAAGAGACATGAGTCCTTCTTCCTTTACCAAACTTACTTTCACACCACACATAAATAGATATATATGTAAGTAGAAAGGAAAGAGATTTCGTTCTCTCTAGTAAGCAAAAACAACATGAATGTGATGATCGTGATCAACATATTGTCCTGAAGATAATAAATCTCAATCCTTTATACTAAACATATCGACAAATATTCTTTGAATTGCATCGACGGTGATGGTCCATTCCTTGTTGAATCGATATATAGATTCCACCTCAATGCTTCCACCATTCTATAGTTTACGGTGCCCATGGTCTAAGGATCTATGTGATCAGAGTAGGGACGGGAATCCATGGATCTGTATGCTCCTCTAATTGATACACTACCCTCTAAAAATAGTCACTTCTTGACTTCTCTTCTTATCTAGCAACGAATATCTCCAATTCACTCCGCAATCGATATTTAGTCTCTTATTTTTAGGTTGCATAGATGGTAGCACAAAGGCCTATCTTCTTTGACAAATAGAAAATAATGTTCTATTATATTTTTTTTGATGGCATGTTTACATCTGGAGAAGACAGATAAATCCGTAGGGATGTATTTGAATGGAATTTATTCACGGTAACCTTTGATTCATGGATATGCACCTTGAATCCAATAGAGATCTCCACCAACAAAAATCTCATAGATAGGTACTCCTCCAATCTAGGAATCAAAGTCTCTCTATGCACAAAAGAAATAAAAACACACAGAAAACTCAACACACCCTACTCTCCTACGCTATCAATGTACAAGGATTGAGTCTCACATCTCTCCCATCTTCCTGGCCATCCAGTGAGAGATTTAAGCTAGACCAAGATCTGATACCATATTAAACTTTGGATGAGCAGACATTGTACACAAATTACACGCAAAACAATATTTGTATTATGCTATTACACTGAGATACATCACACTTAAATAAGTGTTGTCAAATCAACTTATTCTAATCTTGGAGAGATAGGTTGAGAGAATATCTCAACAACCTCCAACAAACTCAAACCAATTCCAAACTTAGTACACAACACTAATGTAAGCATTATCTCTAACAATATTCTCGTATCATTTGTAACTTATACTCGTTACCTTTATGTGATTGGTGTGATTGGTCTTATAGATAGGTGTTAGGGCTTGATGATTATCTAATAGTCTAGAGGTCGTAGGAGTTTGAAAGAATGAGGAGGATGTGGTTCTATTTGTTTATTTGTTTTTCAAGTTATAGTCGTTACCTTTTTTTTATTGGTCTTCTGGATGGGTGTTCGGGCTTGGTGATTGCCTAGTAGTGTAGAGGTGGTGTAGAGGTGAGGACGATGTGGTTATAATTGTTTTTGGTAGGGATTGTAGTGGTGTTGGGTTGTGGGTTCAAAATGTTTTCTTTGGGTTCGTTTTTATGTTTTGGGTATTTTAGTGAGCTTTGGCTTATTGATTCAAGTTCTTGGTATTCTGAGTTTATTCCTAAATCTTAAAATTTTGGTTGTTTTGAATTTGACCTTTCATTTTGACTTGTTAGAATTTGGTTTATTTGTTGGTTTATTATGCAAATAGTAGTAGCTATTACTATGTTGGATTAAAATTGAACTTTTAAAGTCCTCATTTTCATACTAATGGTTTTTGAAAAACTATCTTATTAAATGTTTGTAGTTTTTTCATAGTGATTGAGGTAACAATTTGTGTGCAACTATGTTATTGAAAGTATATGCTTCATTTATTTTTTTATAATAGAGGTTGTCATTTGGTTCAATGAATTTTTTTTATGAATGTAACTATTGTTTACAATTATCATAGGGAAAATTGTTTTCATTGTATCATGCCTATTTTTCCAAGATAAATCCATTTTTATGTTTTCCCTCTATTAATAAAAACCCTTCTTCCTTTATTTCCAATGTACATTGTCTTTAATAGGGGTTGTAGTGGTTCTTAAAGGGGTTGGATCCAATGGTGGAAAGTGGGGAGTTTTTCACCATTGGGAAATGTTCAATTCCAATGAGGGATGCTTAATATAGAGCCATGGGGACACCTTGAGGTAGTGATTGAACATGTGGTTCCACCTAGAGAGATTATATTTAAAATAGTCTTGTGACCCATGCACACATAACTGGATTAAATCCCACCCCCATATCCTTCATCTTTAAATCCCAAATGGGTTTGATTCAATGGTGAAAAGTGAGGATCCATGGGACCACCTTGAGGTAGTGGTCAAATGTGTGGTTGCACCAGAGATAAATTATTAAATGGTATCATGACCCCCACACACGGAAGTCGATCAAATATCACCCCCATGTCCTTTAATTAAAGCCCATAGATGGGGTGTTAACATGCCAATTATGACGATGCTACCAATAGCTACTAACATCGATACTTGGTACACCTCTCCTATCTCAACGATGGTGTATGGCACTTCCTTTAATCTGTGGATGGTGTACCCCAACCAGAGACTCTCCATGTTGAGTACGATGTCATCCAATGTGAAGTTACCTGGTATGGGTGACTTGACTTGAGTGATTTATTAGCCCATATGTGTTAGTAGTTATGGTAATGAAGAGTTATAAGTGTGCCCTTGCCATATGCCAGATTCTAATGTTATAAGGGTAAGTTTTCATTGATATGGACGAGAGTCTCTTTCTATCTTCGGTGCGAATTTCCTCAAGTCAATCCAATAATAGTTAACCTTTATCTACACTCTCACTCCCTTATCGAGTATCAGCATGCCTCAACAATGAGGGAGAGTTCGCAGAGGGAGTGGATTATTCCTTGGTTTTAAAGGAAGAATTTGGAGTCTTACATAACGTAGCATATACTAGCTTACAAAAAAAAAGGGATTGTTGTCATGGCACGGATCATGGGTTCAATTTTTTTTTATTTGTAGTGGGTTGCAATTTGTTTTCTTAAGGTTTTAATTTGGTTTGTCTTTTGTTTCATATTGTAGGTACTATGTTGAGATTTGATTGTTTTATCTTTTGTCTCGTATTCTAGGTACCCTCATGAGATTTGACCTTTTGTCTTGTGTTCTAGGGTTCTAAGTTTACCCTTTCACTTTGAAATTCTACAAATTGAGAGAAAAAATTGTTGTGGAAGAAGGGCTTCTCATTTATTTTAATTTCACTTATTTTAATTTGCTTCCTCTCTAGTTTATTGTGAAAATAGTGGTCATTGCTCTTCATTTTGCTAGATTAAAGGTAAACTATAAAAGTCCTTTATCGTCCTTTATCAGTTTCATAGTCTGGAATGTTATCTATATATGTAACCTCAAAATTATGTGACTATACACTGTCAATTGTATGATTGTTTCTTGATTTTCTTGATTTGTTTAAGATTATTTAGCTAATCTCTTTTCCTTTAATGAATTGTGCTCTTCTCATTCTTGTTTTCCA
Source organism: Picea mariana (assembly GCA_032191745.1). NCBI lineage: Eukaryota > Viridiplantae > Streptophyta > Pinopsida > Pinales > Pinaceae > Picea > Picea mariana. The sequence continues at coordinate 50,885 of JASDQU010244592.1, forward strand.
ATTTCGTCTTCTCTGTATTATATTCTTTGCTTCCCATTTTATCATGGTATCATAGCTTAGGACATAAGACTCTTCACAATGTCTGGAGAGAAGCCCGATCATAAGAAGAAGAGAGCAATTGAGTTTTTTTTTTAAACCACAAGAGACAAGAAGAAGCGCAGATCTTAAACTGCCTTTGTCTCGTAGATGGGAGCACGAGACACAAGATTCTTCAAAGAGCTTGGAGAACATATTGCAATATGCAATAAGCTCAAAAGATCGTTAGAGACAACAAATCTCGAAGAAGCAGAGCTACAAAAGGGTGAAACATTTACAGAATTAGTAAAATTCTTTCGCATTTAAAGATTCGTGTGCAATTAACGAATTCATGAAATATTCACGAAATTATTTCTTAAGAAGAAAGTTTGCAGAAGCATTAAAGGAGAAGTGACTTCAGCCATAAGATCAACCCTGTGAAAAGATCTATGCCATTAATCAATCTCATAAAGGACGACGAGCCCACGGGTAAGGAGAATTTTATTTTTATCCATAAGATCTGAGCGTGAGCAACATTAGCTGTCAAATCAAGCAAAGATTAAGCCAGAACCATCAGATCTCACTAGGCAGAGATCGATGGTGAGGAGGCATTGTGCGGAGCGGAGAGGAAATTAAAGTTTGTGCAAGTTGTGAGCCCTCTATTTCACAAGTTCATCGATCTTTCTAGATCAATAGATCAACGATGAATATTGATCATGCTACGAACACGCGTCTTCACATTGCGGGGATCAGGAAGAAAATTAAATCGTGAGAAATTTGTGATTCTGCTATCACTCAGGATCGTTGATCCTTTATATCAACATATCAACGGTGGATGTCAATCCCACCTCAGACAAGCATCTTCTCTTTGCGAAGATCAGGAAGGAAACTAAAGAGGAGTTGAGTCTCCACAATCACTCAAGGTCATTGATTTTCAAACAAGTGACACGTGTCAGGGGATCTCGTACTCTGGGAGGAAGCAAGTAGAAGATAAGGAGTAAGATCTGTTTGAAAGCAAGAACAGTCGTTAGATCAAGAAAAGGTGCACATGGTTTAGCCACTGATCTTTGCGTATTCGACGATTTAGTGCAAAGGTTGCAAAGGATTCAAAATATTCCAAAGTTACGAAGTCCAAAACAAATCCTTTCCATTGATCCAAGAAGGGGAAACGTGTCAGACGATCAGTGCTTCTGTGATTCGCTTTTCGGGAAAAATAACAAAAGAAGGTAATCAAAGTTTCGAAGGCACAAAGGCATGAAGTAGATTTGGACCATTGAAGATAGAAGGGACACACATCACGCAATCCCACACTTTGGAGCTAAAGTACTTTGGAGGAGAGTCCAAAACGTAAATCAGGAACTCCTGAAGCCCAGAATTCAAAAGTTAATGCTGGTCATCAAATCAAAAGGCCACATGGAGAAAGATCTCTCACTTCGAAGATTTGCACTCTGGAGGTCAGCGCGTATTAGCAGTCAAAAACTCCCAAACGTTGGAGTTCTGAAGAAGATCTTGGGCGTTCATTTGTAGATGCCCAAGTATCATTGGATCTACACCTCTATAGATAATTCTCCGCCTCGGCACTTTGTGATTATTGTGATTGCAGGTAGTGAAAGATCTTTGAAGCCCGAACTCACAAAATAATTCTAAGTCATAGAGCTTGACGTGTAATTGAGACCTTCAATCTCTTCCCTCGTTCGGAGGTTTATGAGTTCATAGGATTGCGATGTAAGAAAGGAATATCATTCAGAGTCCTGAAGGTATGGATTCCTAAAATAACTAAGAACCATTGATCTCAGATCAATGAGGATCATTGATCCTTGCAGAAGATCCTTTATTCAACATTTTGGCTATTCGAAGGAACTAATACCTTCACGCATCTTAATGCCTGAAGATTGAAAGCCCAAAGCGCTTGGTTCTCAACCTCTAGTCACATCAGAAGATGAATAGTAATTTTTTTTTGTCTCTTGAGTAAACTCAGAAATCCCAATTCCTCCATTAGAAGGGCTATAGTTTCTAAAGAATAGAGCTCAAATTTTTGAATCCGTAGATATCATGCTCGGATAGTCACATCCAGCCAAATTGATGTTAAATAAGGAGTCTACCCCATTTTTTTTCGACCCAAACTCACAACAGAGGATTTCGCAGACCTCGTCTTACGCACAGGAGATAGGTAAGCCCAAAAATCTCTAACAAAATTTTTTGTTAATTTTTTTTTTCAAAGATGGCCACCTCTAGCAACTTAGGACCAACACAAGGACCAATTCTTATTGGAAAGAATTATGAGTTTTGGTCTCTTAGAATGAGATCCTTCTTGCAATCACAAGAGTGTTAGGATCTAGTGGATCTTGGATACATGGAACCAGATCCAACTGACATTGCTACCATGACAAACCAATAGAGAAATGCTCAAGAAAAACAAAGGAACAAAGAGAATAAAGAAAAATTATGGATTCAAAATTCAGTGGATGACTCGATTTTCTCAAAAATCACAGGTGTTGTTACTTCAAAAAAGGCATGGGACATCCTTAAATCATCTTACCAAGGAAATGACAGGGTCAAAAAAGTTAAACTACAGACTTTGAGGACACATTTTGAGACTCTAAAAATGACAGAGCTCGAAAACGTTGATCATTTTATGACCACAGTCACGGGAATTGTAAACCAGATCAGATTGACTGGTGAAGCCATCCCTAATCAATGAATTATTTGAGAAAGTCCTCAGAAGTTTACCAAATAAATTCAAAATGGTTGTTACAAGTATCCTTGAATCCAAGGATTTGTCAAATTTTTCAACAGATGATTTAATGGGATCTCTATTGACACATGAGACCAGACTACATCTAGAAGATGAGTGAATAGCCAATTCCTTCAAGACTCAATTCTCCTTTAGCAGAGGGAGAGGCAGAGGCAGATGTAGAGGTCACCAAGGAAGAGGGATAAGTCCAGGTAACCATCACTCAAGTGAAGGTCATAGAAAACAAAACCTAGGTGTTAAAGGCTAGGAGCTTGTTTTGCACATGTAATTATGCACTTTGTTAATATAAAAACATCAATGCGTGTAGAACAACCACAAAGAAGAGTGATGGGGGACTAAGGTTCCACAAGGTTGGGCAAGGGAGGAGGCTAAGTGTTTGAGACTAGGGGCTAAGCTAGGGGGCTTACCTCTAAAGAAATAATATTTTATTATTAATTACTGAAGGCTAAGTTTGGCATGTTGAGTGTTGTCCTAAGTCCCTAGAAAAAGGAACATATGAAAAGTGGAGCACATGAAGCTCCAGGAAGACAAGTGTCGACTTGGGCTCATCCAGTTAAAACCTGAAGCATCAACTGAGTTGGGGGTTCCTGATTCATTATTCCATCCTCCATCTAGGTTCACTTCCCATTCTCCCATCCTCTGCCTAAACTCGTTGGCCTTGAATGTTGACCTCTTATTACCTACACACAGTTGAGAAAACTGCTCACGGGAAGGAAGTTCGCTTTCCATTTTCCCATCCATGGTGTAACCTGTTGGGGCCTCTGTGTCTATCCTCTGCATAACCTCGCACATATGAGAAACCAATCGAGGAGGGAAAATCCGACCTATGTGTCCTGTGAACACAGGTTTATCCACACTGCAAATCCGAGTTCGTTCCTTAACCATTTGGGGTTGTTGACTTGTGTTTCCTTGAGCCATGTTGTGTCATAAAGCTAGGATATTTCCATTTTCGGTGTCTATAACTGTTCATGTTCCTGCTGCCACCCATATGTTGGCTGAATACTATTGCAGTATTTCTTTGGAACTGAATTGAAGAAGCAAGTTGTCATGCCTGTGAGTAACTCTCACAGGAGAGAGAATTTATTGGCAAGTGAGCCCTCCTCGAAGGGAATCTTGTAGTAGCTACAATACTATGAGACTTTTGGTTCATCTTGTTGTTGAAGACCAAGGTAAGGGAGGTGTACTAGGTGATGGAATTGTAGTAGTGAAGCTGTGCTCTCTTGGGGTGGAGCAGACTTGTGGGGAATGAGGGTCTGTGAGCTGTGGGCGTAAGTGGCTCCTGGGATAAAAGATCCTTCCTGTTGTTTTGTGCAACTTCCTTATTGTACTTTCCAAGCCTATAATTACCTTGCCCAATGAAGTTTAGTCCCAGCTCGGGGGTGACCTATTGTTGAGAGTGATGAGAAACACGGTCTAAGGTTGGGAGGTTTGTGGAAGGTTTGCATGCAGTTTGTGGATTTACTCCAGCTAAAAGATAAGTATCATTTATGTTCTTAGTTATGTATTTTATGCATGTTTGGGTTAGTTGAAATGTATCATGTGTTCTGTTGCATGTGGAATTGCTGTTGATCCACAAAGTATTGGGCCACAAAGTAATGTGGAACTTAGGATCTATTCAAGAGAAGGAGAATCCTTCACGACTGTCAGATCTGGTAATGTTGCGAGGTAGTTAGCTGTGAATTCCTTTGGAAATCTGTAGAGTAATAGAGTCTGTTCTGCGCCGTAGGATCTATTTGAAAGGAAGGGAAATCTGTTACGACCATCAGATCTGGGGAAGGTGTAGAGGAGCTAACCCAAAAACCCTTCGGACTTCGTGACTTTAGTGAATTCTAATGCCAGAAACAAGAGAAGGGTCAAAGCTTGAAGATCCAAAGTCCTAGAAGAGATGTACACCGTAGATCTGGGGAGAAGCCCGACTGTTATATCTCACGGAAGATCGTAATTTTGGAGTTCAAAAATCAGGAGAAGAGAGATGTGTCGATGCACAAACTTTCGAAGCCCCGAAGTGGATCTACACCATAGATCTGAGGAGGAGAGCTTGATCATTGTATCAAGCCAATGTTAAAAGGTCAAATGCAATAGTGAAGGGAGAAATCTCCCGAAGAGACAAAGTAGTGAGTCATTATGACATCAATTGGATTGACATGGAAACATGGGTTGTGTGCCACATATAAGTGGGTTCTGAAACCGTGGAATATTGAAATTCCATTTGGAACATGATGCGTGTCACCCATTTGAATGGGCCATGTATCAGCCACTAGTATTCCACCACGTGGAATCTTGTATGAGAAGGGTTAATGGGGCCCGATTAGGTAACGTAGTTAAAGGTTAGGGGACCCACAATGGATTTGATCATGATACATCAGGATCAACGGACAAAAGGCATTGCGGGGACCAAAGTTGCACGTAATTTAATTATCCAAGGTGGTCCTGCAATCCAAACCGTGGTTTCAATGAGGGGTTACGTGTCAATGTCAAAAGAATTGTAGGATGAAAGGTAGATTACTCCAAACCATTGTTGCATGCCTCCGCAATTGGAAGATATCTCAGCGATGTGACGTAATGACATCACCAAAGGTGATTGGGAATGTTCAAAGATTAATGGTTTGGGATGTGCAGATGTGAAACCCTCCGAAGTCCCGAACCTTCAAAGTTCCACAGTGAGTGTCAGGTGTCGGATGTTGAGTAGACGTGGATGGTTGATCCAACCTACTTCACAAGTTCGGTAATCTGAACTCCGAGAAATTGTTGTGTGGTGCTTGGAAATATTTTGAAGCCAAAGACCCGAGTAAGCATCTAGTGATCTATCACTTGGTCATGGCCCATGATCACATGGATTGGGGACTAAGAGAAAGGGGCTAGTGACTGAAAATGATTACACAGTAGAGAAGATCTCACAAATAAAATGAAATCTGAACATTTTCTTAAATCAGATTGGTTTATGAATGTTGTGGGATTTGTTAAGGAATGATGGCTTGACAAATTTCAGTTGACTGCACGTTGTGTTTGCAGAGTTCAGTGAGTGTGCATGGGAGATGGACTCATTCTAATTCCTAAATCTTAGAAGAGATAACGCTTATGAGAGAGAAGAAGAGATCCAAGAGGCAGAATCATAGGAGAAAGGTCAACATCTATCAGATCGGTTGTGGGGAGGAGCCTGGACCATTAGATCAGTGTCCAATAGAACAATGGAAGAGAAGAGGAGAGGAACAGATCCCATCCATTAGGTCTGAGCATGAAGGACCAACAATCATTGGATCTGGAGGTAAGCGCACGAGACTTAACCCTTGTGTGCACAATAGAAGTTGACTTGTCAAAGTCTCAAATTATTGAAGTGATTTGGGACCATCCATTGTGAAGGAGGATAGGTGGCATAATATCCACAACTTCGAAAGTTTTTGGACAAGGAGGAGGAGAAACAACCGAAGTAAATCTTGTTCTTTGATCTGAAAGTGTACGCGTGGCGCCAGATATGGAACTCTGGGTACGGAGCACTCCGGAGGAAATAAAAGGATGAAAGCGATGGAGTCTCGAAGGAGATCTCGATCATTGATCAAGGAAGAGTTCAAAGGACCTTTGATCTAGTCTTGGTCAAAAAGAGATGAAGTCTCGAAGAGAATCAAGATTGTTTATTTGGAGAGGACGTGTGGCAGAAGATCTGTCACTCCATGGAAATTCACTCTGGAGATTTGTATGTGTGGAGACATGAGAACTCCCAAAGGCCGGAGAGTCAGATTTCATCAGAACCATCCAACTGTTGAGGATAGGTGTCATTAGATATTCCACTTTCGAATATTTTCATACGGGGAGAAGAATATAGTTGAGAGTTGAAACTCTCGAGAGCTAGAGAGCCAGAATCAACCGTAGTCATTGATTTGCAAGGGAGCTACGTGTTGACATATCGTGTAGATTTGGGATTGGGTGTGGAAGGAGGAAGGAAGGTAGAAAAGGGTTAGATAGCAGTTGTTGATCATGGATCATCGCTACGGGATTGGATATCGACGGATGAGTTGGATTGCGGGGCCAGAACTTGCTCAGATGTTAAAAATATGAGAGCAGTTTGTAATTTATACCACGGTCTTAACAAAGTGATCTGTGGAAGCTAGTCGTGAATTTCAAAACGAAAATAGCATTGCTATCAATCCCCGTTTCACACTTCTTCCTCTTTTCACGTGTCTCCCTAGATATCTATAACATGTCGACACGTAACTCCTCTTTGGATCAACAACTATTATTGACTCCACCTTTCCAGCCTTCAAGAGTTTCAAGTCTCAAACTCCACTCTCCTTTGTATGGAAATATCTTGGAGTGGAAGATATGTTTCCATATGTCTCCTTGGATCTACGGCCAGGATTTCCTCCCTGAGTTCGGCCTTCAAGAATATCGATTCTAAAATTTCACAAGATCCCTTTGCTAAGCTCCCTCTTTGCATGTGACCCCAGATGATATCCTCACATGACCACATAGCCTCCTGCTAAATCTCACACACCTCCAATCCCCGAAATGTTGTGGGACCATCGATCTCCTGATCTTGACGGTACCCTAGATTGACGGTTCAGATCTTTCCTCACCATATCTACAGAATAGATCTCTTCATGATATTAGACTTCAGGTGTTTGAAGTCTCAAACCTCATCTCTCTCCATACTCCAATCTTCTGGAGTTACTGATATTTTTCCACCTTTCCCTTCTAAAGTGCAGCCAAGATCTCCTCTGTGAATCTAGCCTTCGGGACTTTTAGACCTCAAATCTCTGTCACTACTGATTGGGTATCTTCCAGAATGGAAGATCTACTGGCACGTATCCTCCCCAATCCCGGATATGCTCCTGCTTCAGGAATTTGTCCTCCTCAACCAGATCAACGATCTCCAAACTCCCTTCTCGATCAATGATCAAGATCTTCTCTAGATCCTCAAACTTTTCCTCCTCCATTTTCTTTCGGAGTTTTGGATCTGGTTTCGTGTTTCCTCCTTCACATCGAAGGCTCTCGTCACTTCGAAAATCTCAAATTTCAAACTCCTGCCTCCCTATTACTTTTATCCAGAGTTGGTAATCCTATGTCGTGTGTCTCCTCCTCGAATCAATGACTGAAGTTTACTTCAGGTCTTTACCAGGAGTGCATGGATCTATGCCACGTATCCTCTGGATATGATAGCTATAGATCAGTTTGGGACTTTACCCAGATTTCTCATATCCTCACCACATCTCCTCTCCTAGTCCTATGACTTATATTCACTTCAGGTGATCTGACAGCTCAGAGCTACTTCGAATCTCCATACTTCGACTATTTTAGTTCTCAAACTGAAACTACAATGTAACTTTCCCCAGAGATCGCAATCTGGTGACAAGTGTCCCCTTACAGATCGATGGCTCTCGACTCTCCATGCTTCAGGAATCTCAAGTTTCCAACCTTGAGAGATTATCTCTCCTGTGCATATGAGCGTTAAGGCTCGTACACCTTCATCTGGATCCAACGATTGTTGATTCTCTTCACCCAGATCCAATGGATGGAATCTTTTCTTTCCTTTGCGCTCCCTCTGTTTGTTAGACACAGATCTAACATTCCAAGTTATTCTCTATAGCTTATCTAATGGTTGTCGATGCTCCTCCTCCTGAGCTTCCACCTTCTCCCAACTTAGAAGATTTTATCAGTCTTTAAAGGTTTTTGGCCTTTGAAATTTCTCTTGTGAACCCGACTCCTTTGGGGTCTCGCTTATGCTTTTCAAAGCGTTATCTCTTCTGAGCTTATGGACTTAGAATAAGTCCATCTCCTATGAACTCCTTGCATTGCTCCTTCTGAGCTTGTTTTCCTCAAGGAATTCGATCTCCCACTCACACCTTACATTCTTGGGATTCCATCAAACTTAGAATTCAAAGGATTTATTGAATAAGAAATAATTCTTGTCCACCTGGCATTCTTGTGCTGAATGCAATCCTTGCAAAGCTTTTCCTCACAGAGTATTCAGTAACTCTATTTCTTACTGAACTTGACACAGATTTCTTTTCTACACACATGCATCGGCTCAATGCCCACCTGGAAGAGTTCTACAGAGTCCTCAATAACTCTGGTTCTCTCTGAACTCGATAAAGAGTTATTCCCATGCACTCGTACCTCTACTGATGAAGTTTCAACGGTATCCCTCCTGATCTTTCCCTTGAGGTTAAACCTCTGTCAACGCATTCTTTGCAGACTGTGTGCACTCCTTACACTCAGAAAATAAAAGACGAGAAAAAATTGAACCTCGTGCAATACTGCACCAGTTATGCATTCAAAACATGAAAATGCATAAAAACATATAAAGCATACATAAATACACGATATGCAGGAAAATATGCTCTTATATTATCTCTGTGTGTCTATACATATGTTTACAAAAACTAGACTATAACGAAGTCCCATTTCTCTCAATCTCTTTCTCTCAAAACTATTCTACCTCCTAAGGCCTCTCTCTACCTAGACCTCTCTATCATTCTCCCTTCTATCCATCCATGAAATCTGATACAAGATCTCCTTACAAAAGAGGGGCTCTGCAAGATCGTCCTCTCTCACCTAACCTCATCTATTACATTGAAGTTTCATAAATGTTTACCCACACCTGACCATGATCTGGGCCTACTACAAGCAACCTTTTAGAGGAAATCCAACCACTACCTATACAAAGGCATGGTTGTACATTTACAACTTTACAACACAAAAATCTATATACAATTATTTCAAATTTAAAAAATTGGAGGTTTAATGCCTCTCCCTTTCTCCATTACACATTTGTGTGTTGGAATGCTGGTGCGTTTGATGAGGTGGAGTGATGCTCCTCCATCAAACTTGGACTTTTGGAAGTCTGCAGGAATAGCCCGCGGGTCTGTCAGGACTTGCACACAAAAGGAAAGGCGACTTGTGTAAGATTAATAGGGGTCTAGCAAAGGCCCAAAGAGTCAATCTGACTCAGCATTTGGAAATATCCTTTGACCAAGAGATCAACAGACTATGATGAGATAGGGGCACTGCGTAGAAAGTGATCAAGAAAGAAATAATCATGCACAGTGGTCACAGTGGGAGCACAAGAAGATTCAACAATCCAGGAAGAACTATAGACTTATGGGATCAACAAAGAAAATTTTTATAGGGAGAAAGAAGTTGTTGCAATTTCTGTGGCAACAAGTCTGTTACAACTTGTTGGGTCAGCTAGAGGAAAGAATGCTTCCATGTTTACAAGTGTTGTTGGGGATGTTGTTTCATAAGGAGGGAAGCAATAGAGAGTTGAAGTGTTGGTTATAAGTTTGATAAAAGAAGCATGAAAGATTCTACTGCCATCAGACTTTCAGGTAGTATAAAATTTATTAATGGAAGTCATGCAGGTATGAGTTTTTATTACTCTTTTTGCATAACTGCTGAAAAGAAATTTAGGTAAGAATTTCCTCATTCGGAATTATTATATAAAATCACATGATTATATTATTAAATGCATACCATTGGATGTGGTAAAGGTTAGAGGCATGTATTAATTCAAAGTTTTTTAACTTCTGAATGCACACACTGACATAGTAGAATGTCATGTTAATTTGGTTATGGGGTAATAACCAAAGAATTAAAAGATAATAACTTGTTATAGGAATGAATGCTAGTAAGCTAGTCAAGTATGAGACCAGGACATGGTTGGATATGGAAAGTTATGGATATGGAAAGGTTATGAGCCACATAGGTACTAAAATCTTCCTACCTTTAAATAAAACTTGGACTGCAACCTTTTTGCTAACACTAATGAAAACCACAAAATTATTTTCTTGGTGTAGTGTTCAGGTCGAAAAGGAAGGCATCCAATTAATTGGGAAGATAATAGGAAGTGTGTGGAGAATGTGTCAACACATTGGCCAGAATTCCAACTTATGGATGGTGAGATACATGATTGAGATGAAGAGCATTATGTAATTCATTGCAAGGTGCAATGAATAACTATGCACTACGAATTGCACTCATGCATAGTAAGAGATATAATTGTGTACTAAATGTAATGGCTGATTGAGTTTTGTAAGTGCATGCATATATATTATTGCATGGAAATAATTGTTACTATCAGTTGAAATGTTGTTAACTCATGAAGTTGAGGACATTTCAGGGAGGTGTTAGACATTGAAACAGGAAAGTTGCAAGTCATGTAGTCACATGAGCATTGAGTATAAGAAATTTTCTTGTTCAGAAGAAGAAATAATAAACTTATTGTTATTAATTATGAACATGCATATGCATAGAATGATGAGTCGTTCTAGTTTATTAATTGTTGGGTAATTGTCATTGAATTGCTAAGTGCAGAAAATTCTAAGATCACTGCATAATATTTTGTACATATTGCAATTGAATTATGACGTACAGGAAATACTGACAATTGTTTACAATATGCAAGATGAAGCCTTGCGGGAAAATGGTATGTAGTTTGGTGCTTGTGGAAAACCACAAGGAAGGTTTCATTCCTAATATGGCAACAACCAAGAAGAATTATGAAATGGAATTTCATGTTTTGGGGAAAAGGTTGAATTCCTTTTTGAACTAAGTTGGAGTTCCTAAATGAATTCTTTTATGTTTTCTCATGATAACTACATGTGGGTGATGTAGATGAGATGATGTTGATAAAAGTTAGAATGTTGACTACAAAGAGTAGCTCGGGGAAGATGTCGATTGGAGATCTCTGAGGGTAGTTGGAACTCCTCGAGCCATGATGCTCTAAGACTTCTAGTCTGACCTATTGTTGAAGCCCAAGGAAAGGGAGGTGTAATAGGCAATGGACTATGTTACAGTTAAGGTGCACACTCGTGGGGTCGGACATGCATGTGGGGAAGAGAGACCATTGGTTGGAATGTTGTTGGGGTTTGGTACCTTGGCCTAGACCATGTTGATATGGAAGTCTTCTCAATCAAAAGATAAGTATCAATTATCTATTCATTGTATGCTATGTATCTTGTAATTTGTATACAAGTCATAATGCTATTAGAATTGGCTGTACATATATTGCATGTATGTTCTAATGTTTCTTCTGAAGGGATAGATGTATGAGAAGAGTGTTTATATCTGTGGAGTCATAGCACTGCTGAGAGTTTATCAATGAATGGAACATTGTGGATCTACAACCATTCGATGCTCTCAATGAGGTTTAATTGAATCATGTAACAAAGAACAATAAGATGAATGCTTTTCTGAAGAAACTATATGGAATAGAGAAATTGAGTTTCAGTTGTAGTAAGGATACCAGAATTGGTGCTTGAAAGTAAAGCTAGATAATGGGCTTCCAATAGCTGAAGCTTGGAGCTTTTGAAGAATTTTTGAATTATATATGTGTAAGTAAGTTGCACTGAGGACAGTGAAAAAATAATGGGAGGGGATTGTAATACCCCAAGGATGAGCCCAAGTTATATCTATGTATTGTAAACATGTTTTGTATGTTGGTGAGCCAAGCAATTGTAAGTTGGTAAGATTATGTGCAAGTAGGCTAGAGAGCCTAGGTGTTAAAGGCCAGGAACCTATTTTGTACATGTAATTATGCACTTTGTCAATATAAAAACATCGTTGCATGTAAACCAACCACAAATAAGAGTGATGGGGGACTAAGCTTCCACAAGGTTGGGTAAGGGAGAAGGCTAAGTGTTTGAGCCTAGGGGCTAAGCTAGGGGGCTTACCTCTAAAGGAATAATATTTTATTATTAATTCATGAAGGCTAAGGTTGGCATGTTGAATGTTGTCCTAAGTTCTTGGAAAAATGAATGTATGCTAAGTGGAGCGCATGCAGGTCCAGGAAGACAAGTGTTGACCTGGACTCATGCAGTTAAAAGTTGAAGCATCAACTGATTTGGGGGTTTGCGAGTCATTATGACATCCTCCACCTGGGTTCGCTCCCCATTCTTCCATCCTCCGCTTGAACTCGTTGGCTTCGGACGTTGACCTCTGGTTAACCTACGCACAATTGAGAAAACCGCTCACGGGAAGGAAGTTCGTTTTCCATTTTCCCATCTATCATCTAACCCATTGGGGCTTCTATGTATGCTCTCTGCATAACCTCGCACATCTGAGAAACTAATCAGGGAGGGAAAATCCGACCTGTGTGTCCTGTGAACCTAGTTTTATCCACACTACAAATTTGAGTTCGTGCCTTAACTATTTGGGGTTGTTGCCTTGTGTTCGCTTGAGTCGTTTTGTGTCTTAGCATTAGGATGTTGCCATTTTCGGTGTCCATAATTGTTCTTGTTGCTGCTGTCACCTATATGATAGCCGAATACTGTTTCAGTATTTCCTAGGAGTTGAATTGAAGAAGCAAGCTGTCAGGCCTATGAGAAACTGTAAACGCCCTAGTTAAATGATTGCTTAAGGTTTATTAGGTATAATTAATTAAATAGTTAACTATCCTAATATATTTTAGTTAAACAATGATTATTTATTAATAATAATAATTAATTATTTTTTTATTTATAAATTGTTTATATCTGTTGATTAATTAATTAATTAACTCATTAAAGGATTGGGTAATGAATTAATAGCTTAATAATTTTTATTTATTTATTATAAAACTTTATGTATGCAGGGGGATGAAGCATTGAGTGGAGGGATAAGGTAATAAATGGAGGGATAAGGTGGGTGGCATTAAAGGAGGGTAGGATTCGGTGAATGGAGGGGGATATGACTAGGCAGAGGCCTTCAGGAGATTATTATGAAATTTTGGGAGAGGAGCATTATTGCAGGAGAAGGACTATATTTTATGGGGATATTTTTCTGGTTTTAGAGTTTGGGTGGATTGTTACAGGGGTGCACTAGGTTGCTGGGAGTTTTGGGCTCAGGGGCCATGAATCCTCACGGAATCCTGGAGCTAGGGAGCCAGACAAGCTCTGTTCCTAGCTGGTAGGGAGGAAGATTCATTTTTGGGCAGAGTTTGGGCAGAGCAGCAAAGAGGACAACCAGAGATCGGGAATTTAGCATCAGACTGAGGTTTTTTTATTTATGTATTCTCATGAATATGTGGTGTTATGTGGTTGTTACGTAAGCTTATTTACATGTTGTTAATAAATCTAATTTATGATGAATAATAAAGGATTATAGGTTATGATTAAATTGTACAAGATATAATATGTTTTTATTCATTATTTTAGCCTGTGTTTTATAAGGCTCTATGGGGACAGAGGCCTTACACATGGTATCAGAGCCCTGGTTTAAAACTTGGACCAGGACCTACCCACCTACCCACATGTATGAAGGATAATTCAGGAATGGAACTGTTCCAACCCTGAAATTAAGAAAAAAAAAACCTAAAATAGTTATATTGAAATAATGAAACCCTTTAATTAGATGAAAATCCAAGCTCCAGCTCCAGCCCCACCTAACATGCAAGCCAAGAACACAATTATTTTGGTTATATATAAACAAATCTATATACATATAAACAATACACAAATTGAAAATGAAACGGTATAATGATATACAAGTGGAAAATGTTAAATCAATTTTAACAGTTGCTAAAGTGGTAGAGTCACAACATAGCCTGGAAAGATAGCTTGAGATGATTGAGACCCATCAACAACAAGTAGAAAAGGCTTTACAAAGCATGGAAGAAGAGTCTAAGAGGATATACAAGGAGGAACGGCCATCCATTATTGAAAATGAAGGTGCATCAATTAGAAATTTAATGTATGAACAGGCAAAATATATTGAAAGAGAAACAGAGCAGATGACAGAACAAATTAAGCGGATAATAGGGACCTTACACACAAAAAAAGGGCCACACGCTCTACCAATTTACAATAAAATATATATATATATAAATATTTATAGTATTAAAAAAATATACATATATAATATAAATGTAAAAGCAATATATATATATATATATATATATATATATATATATATATATATATATTATTTTCTTTTCACGCAGGTCATGATTACTCAATCGTGGTCTAAGGTGCAAGCCATCGCTTCCCTATGGCATATTAACCAACAACTATTCACCTCAAGCAACGAATCCATGGATCAAAATGATTCAAACCTGTATGAAACCTCACCTGTAAAAAGGGGCATAAAATAAAATTGAAATAAATAATTAAAATAAAATAAAACAAAAAAAAAAGAACCTGCAAACCCTAACCTAAAGAAGGCATGAAGGCCTAAGCTTCCTCTCCATGCGAGATGTATCCACCCACTCCATGTGAGTTTCATACACAAACCAAGGGTCAGCACAAAACACATGCAAGTCAAAGTACAAGCAACCAAGTGCCAATCCCACAAAGGACCTTAGTGTGCTCTACGCGTCCGACATACAACACACAGGCCCAAGCATCACGATTTTTTTTCTTTGCATGGATAGGAAAAACGAAGAGAATGGGGTTCTCTCTGCTCACAAGTGAACGAGCCTCGCGAAATCAGTTTTGTGTGGGTAGGGGCAGATAAATACATTCATCAACAACAATGCAAGATCGAACAGCCACAACAAACAATCCAACACCCAAGCGTCAGTGCCAAATACAAGTGAAAGCCACCCATGGTAGGCAGGCTGTATGTAGTTGGGTTTTTTGTCATAGTGATCAGTGTGTGGGTTGCTGGGAGTGTCGAAGGTGTAGTAACATGCAACCAAGTGGTGACTTCCATGACTCCATGCGCAGGATACCAAATAAGAAATGCAGCCACCTCTGCTCTGGCCTGCTTCCCTATGATTCGTGGGCTGGATTCACAAGCTACACAAAACAACACAACAGAAGTCAAAGTTAGTCGCACCACACAACACACAAGTGCCAGCCCCATCACAAGAAAACGCACAAGCGCCAGCCCCATCACGAGCGAATATCATGCCATCGAGTCTATACCCTATGGATAGCCTCGGGCTCACTACAATTGTTAAGTCAGAGTTCTGCTCAAATGTGACCTGCAACACCACTCACCAAGCCGACGCCCAAGTCAAAGACCAAGGCACCGAGGAAAGGGGATCACATATGCGCATGGTGAAACCTAGTAGCCAAGCACCTACAATCAACACAACGCAGGTTAGCATCACAAAACACACATTTTTTTTGCTAAAAAAAAAAAAAACCAACGCCAGTGCCAGTGCTAAGCACACACAGTGCCATAAGGAAAGTATACAGCCAAGCCAGTGCACAAATCATTTACCAAAGCAACAATTTACAAGCTGATGCTCAGAGCCGATCATTGACCCACCGAGGGAGGAGCCTGCGACCATTACCACAACTTTGCCGCAGTTGCAGAGCAGAAGAGGCCCAAGGCACATTTGAAAATGAGATGAGCGACAGGTCCATTAGGGTTAGGGCATAATAAGATAGTGCATGTAGTGTTTTAGGGGGGAATAAGATCCTGGGAGGGCATGCGGGCCTCATGCAAGGACCCACTACCCATATTTTTATTTATTTTATTATTATTTTTTAAAATTTTTTTTACTGTTAAATTCTAAAGTATTATATTTTAAATAAGTAGTTTGAATTAAATTTTAAATTAAATTTTGATAAATTTTAAAAACATTAAAAAAAAAGAGGGGGGTTAATTATAAAAAAAGTAATAATTATATAATAATAATGAAGTTTATATATATATATATATATATATATATATATATAAGTTTGGAGTCCTTGGGTTTTGAGCCCACAACCACTCACCATAGTCCAAGCCTTGGAAAACAACCAAACACCAACGTACCACACATGAGTCTTTACAAATAAATTCATATACATAAATAAATTAATAGTAATAAAATATTATCCTGAAGTATAATCTCCAATTATAATAGTCATAAATAAACACTAAGTTATGTGCCCTCAACCACCGATCCAAGCGCCAAGTCCCTCTTTTCCATTCCACTAGTCAAATCCAAGCACCAAGCTTCAATTCATAGCTTCAGGCTCACTACATCATATGACCACAAGTCCAGAAACAATACATAACCACAACACACAAGCACTAAGCTCCAATGCCTGAAAGCCAGTCTACAATCCTCAAGGCTCGCTCCTGTAGCCACAGAGACACACAATTCAATGCATATATACAACGCGCCAAGGAAAGCTCACGAGTCAAGCATTGAAGGATAGCCTTAGACTTATTTCATTGAAATCAGGTTGGAAGTCACCTTAATTAGTTGTAAGTGCAAAGTATAAGGACCTAGAACAAGATAAGTGGGAGGGGGCTTCATGCGCACTAGGCAAGTAAGTTAGAGAAATTGGATAATATGGTGCAAAGATAGCATAGCTACTGGGCGAGGGAGTCAATATTTTTCTTAGGCAAAGAAATCAAGCTTAGACACTTTTTCCCTAACCTATCCACCTCCCCTAAAGAGATTAATGTCTGTTGACAGACAAGTAGAAAACAAGCTTACGCCTAACCCTATTTTCTAGTTAAGTTGCACAAATGTGAAATGTCCTTAAACTCACCTTGACAACTTTGGTTGATGTAGGTTAAATCATACAGGATGGTTAGGAATCGAGGGAATCGAGGTAGAGGAACATCGTCACAGGGACCGTCAGTGCCACCACCACCATCGCCTAAACTTGCTCTCATACTGCGCTCTTTGGACACCATAAATGAGACTTTAAAAGGGTGTCAACCAGCAGGGATCGAAGTGGAGCCCCCACCATCTGGAACGGGTAATCCAAAAGTGTTGAGGGATTCAAGGGGAGGACCTCCACCTGAAGACATCACTAGAGAACTGCAGAAGATCAAACTTCTGGAGTTTGTTGGGGGTCGTGCCAGTGAATGTGTCGAGGCATGGTTGGAAGGCATGACAAGGTGTTTTGCCTTAAGGGACTATGCATCCACCTCAAAGGCGAAGATAGCGATTTTTCAGTTGAGAGACAGTGCCTTGAACTAGTGGGGAAACCTGGAAAGGCAATTGCATCTTACCCCAGACACTGTATCTTGGGAACTTTTCGAGGAGAGGTTCCGAAGGAAATATCTGTCAGCTTACTATGAGGAACAATAGGTAGGAGCATTTCATGCTCTAGTACAGGGAACCAAGACTATAGAAGAATATGAGATCAGGTTTATGGAATTGGTCAAACATGTTTTGTATATGGATAATGACCAATGACAGGTAGAATGCTTTGTCTATGGTTTGAACCCTAAGATAAGGGCTATGGTGTGGATGTGGAAACCATCTTCGGTAGAAAAGATACGGAAAATACGCATTATGTGGAGGAACACATGAACTTAACCAGAGGTATGAGACCGACCTTTCCACATCATCCTGGATTCATAGAGAAGGATCGTAGGACATTTCCCAGGGGAGGGGGCTCAAGGCCACCTCTATATGGTAATAAGGTCACACCGAGGACAGTAGCTGCAGTGATTTCAATGGCAGCAAGTGTGGCATCTTGTTCATCACCAACGACACAGGCAGGTCCAGAACCATCTTAGGGAGCAGCTAGTAGGGGCAGGGGTTCCAAGGGAAGGAACTTATTTCAGAGACCATCACAGAATAGTGCGCAGGCTCAATCCCGTGTTACATGTTGGGGATGTGGAGGACCCCATTACCAGTGTGACTGCCCAGAGTTACAATCAGGGTTTGTGCATAGAGAAGGAAAGGCACCGATGGGAAGAGCAAGTAGCAGCCACTAGATTTACACAGCAGTTAATAATCGCTAGGCCAAACATCAATCCATGGTGGTGGAGTCATCAAGTACGTTAAATCATATCAATGTTAAGATTTTATTTGATTCTAGTTCGACAGATAGTTTCATTTCACCATCTACATTAGAAAAGAGTGGGTTGGCAGCCTACGAGCACGATGACTTTAAACAAGTTGAGATGGCTTCGGGGGAAAAACAAGCGGTAGGACCTACCGCTGATAATTGTATAGTAGACTTGGGAGTGTGTACTACCAGGTTGAAGGTATATGTCACTGCTCTTAGGGCGTATGACCTAATCATTGGAATGGATTGGTTAGAAGCTCATCGAGCTTTGGTAGATTGTTTCGCAAAAAGGGTTCTTTGTGTCGACGATGAAGGAAGACTAGTAGAGATCTAGGGTGTACGGAGAAAGGTGTCATTACACCTTATCTCAACTATGAAGGTTAAGCGATGCTTGAGGCAAGGGTGTCGACTATATGTAGTGGAGGCAGTGAATGAAAGGAAGGGACCCTCCTTGGATTAGCAGCCGGTATTGTTGGAATTTAAGGATGTTTTCCCAAACGAGTTACCAGGGTTACCTCCTAAGAGGGAGCTTGATTTTACTATTGAGCTAAAACCTAGTGCAGAACCAATTTCCAAGACTCCATACCAGATGACAATGCTAGAACTTTGTGAGTTGCAAATGCAGTTGAAAGAGTTACTAGACTTAGGGATAATAAGGCCTGGTGTCTCACCTTGGTGTGCACCAGTAATTTTTGTAAAGAAGAAGGATGGTTCCTTATGATTGTGTATAGACTACAGGGACTTGAACCGTGCTGTAGTGAAAAATAGGTACCCAATGTCGCAAATAGATGACCTCTTTGATCAGATGAAAGGAGCAGAGGTATTCTCAAAGATTGATTTGCGATCAGGGTATCACTAGTTAAGGATTAAAGAATGTGATATTCCTAAAACTACCTTTCGAACTCGGTTTGGGAATTACGATTTTGTCGTAGTACCTTTCAGATTGACCAATTCACCAGCAGTATTCATGAGCCTCATGAATGGCGTATTCTGAAAGTACTTAGACCAGTTTGTACAATTCTTTCTAGATGAAATCCTCATCTATTCCAAAAATGAAAGAGAACATGAGGAACACTTATGAGTGGTGTTGTCCTGCCTTAGAGAGAAAAAATTGTATGGGAAGTTGCAGAAGTGTTCCTTCTTTTAGAAAGAGATCCACTATTTAGGTCATATCATTTCTAGTGA
>JASDQU010244592.1:70601-84015 GCA_032191745.1 Picea mariana
CCAGAGTGGGAGGAAATTAAATCCAAAGTATGAAGGATATAGTCTGGAAGCAGACAGACTGTTAAGATATCGAGGAAGAATGTACATCCCTGAAAATGGGGATATTCGAAGCATCATACTAAAGGAAGACCATAGAGATATTTATTGTATGCATCCGTGTGTGAAGAAGATGTACGCAGACATGAGGAAGCTTTTCTTCTGGGTAGGCATGAAGCGCGATGTAGTCCATTTCGTCGCCAAGTGCCTAGGGTGTCAACAAGTGAAATCTGACCACCATCACCCAACATGCCTCCTACAACCACATGATGTTCCTATGTCCAAGTGGGAAGTCATCTCTATGAATTTTGTTGTGGGGTTTCCTCTCACATCTCATAGACACAATGCCATTCTTCTGATAGTGGATAAGTTAACCAAGAGTGCTCATTTTATTCTAGTTAGAGACACTTACGATGTTACTGATGTGGCACGTGTGTTTGTAAGTGAGGTTATCCGTTTTCACGGGATACCTAAGAAGATCATTTCAGATAGGGACTCCAGATTCACTTCTAGGTTTTGGAAAAGTTAGTAGTCAGCATTGGGGACTCACTTGAACTTAAGCATAACTTATCATCCTGAAACAGATGGGAAAACCAAGAGGGTAAATCAAGTCATGGAAGACATGCTTAGGATGTATGTCATGGATAATCAAACCCAGTGGGAGAAGTACCTACCTTTGGTAGAGTTTGCCTACAATAACAGTTTTCAAAGCTCCATTGGAATGCCACCCTACGAAGCTCTATATGGAAGGCCATGTAGAACGCCAATGAGTTGGGATAGATTAGAAGACAAAGTAACAGTTTGACCGAAATTGATTCAAGAGATGGAGGAACAAGTGATTCAAATTAGGCAGAGACTAAAGGAAGCATAGGATAGGCAGAAAAGTTATGCAGATGCACACAGGACCAACCGAAGTTATGAGGTGGGACACCAGGTTTTCATTCGTATCAGACCTAACAAGAGTACCATACGGTTCGGGAAGGGGACAATGTTGTCACCTCGATTTATAGGACTGTTCAGAATCCAAGATAAAATTGGACCAGTTGCCTATCGTCTCGTACTGCCACCCCACTTGCATAAAACTCATAATTTTTTTCATGCATTTATTTTATGTCATTATGTTGCTGATGAATCACATAAACTAAATTGGAAGGAATTGCAGGTATCGAACATGGGAACTCTCACGGTAGAACCGTTATGCATATTGGACCGTAGAGTCTGACATCTCAGGAACCATCTGGTAGACCAAGTTAAGGTCCAATGGGACAAGTATAGTCCAGGATCTGCTACTTGGGAAGATGCCGAGACACTACGACGAGACTATCCCTCATTTTTTTTTACCACCTCGAGAATATGTTTCTCAAAGGTGGGGTGTATGTAACACCACCTTTTGACTTAGACAACCAGGATTACCTGAGGCCTACACACTTTTATTTTCTATTCACAAGTGAAACTATTAAATGATACACTTGAACTTTTAGGCGTATAAATTTTATGAATGTTTAAATATATTTGGATGATGATGGATATGATGCGATCTACTATGTGAATGTAAATTCTATGAATGTCTAATTGTTATTGATGATGATGGATATGACGCGACATATTTTGTGAATGAGAATCCTATGAAGATTTAAATGCTATTTGAATAATGTTGGATATGATGCAATATTTTATGTAAATGATAATTTTATGAATGGGTGTTGTTAATTGAATTATGAGATATTATGAGATCTATTTATAACTTGAAAACTTTGATGTTAAAGTTGTTGGTATGTGGATATCGAATTGAAATTATGATTGTATGCAATTATATGATGACAATGCATAGAAATGTATGAGTTTGTGTTACAGACTAATATGCAGGTTATGGGCTATGAAATAGCCAAGGGATAATAATGATGAAGGCGGATGTCATGACCACTAGCTGAGAAACATTATGGTATGAATCTTTGTATGTGAAATTATATTGGTTTGGATGCATTGCTATGATATGTGGATCAGTGCAGGATTTCAGGTGGTGAGACTGCCCAAAACTGAATAGGCAATGACAAAATTCCCAGCAACACGGTGCCACTGTAAATTCCATTGTAGGGTGTGGACCCTAGTTATGATTAGGAGGGGTGGAGGCATTTCCCACTGTGTGTCCTCCGAAACCTGAAGTCATGGGAGGACAGTGTTAGCTCACGCTCGCCTAGACGTGTAATGATGACTATTTGTTTCCTTCTCGGGAAGCTTGGTCAAGATAGTGACACTTCCGCTTACGGGTTCTATTTGGAGTTAGGTCAATATAGTTGACTCTCCAAGATTGTTCAACAAAGGAAGGATAGGAATGGAATATGGAAGTAAGTTAGGGAGGAAGGATGAGTAGAAATAGTTGAGAGCGTATGGAGATTTTTCTTATGTTGGAACTTATTGTTTCCCTTCTAAAAAGAAAATGTATATATATATATATATATATATATGAATATTCATAATTATGTAACTAAATTACAATTGTCTAAATAACGTGGTTGAGCTAGATAATTGAAATTAAAGGATTTTGAAAACATTTGATTGGTTTATTGTCTTTTATAAAATGAATAGTCTTCTTGAATGGATTGGATGCATGAGGAAATTACTATAGAGATGATAGCTATTGATATTAGTACATGAATGATACTTGTATGTACTAGCTACACATGCATTTCTTGTGCATGTACACTAGTATGAATGAGTTTCTTGGCTTACTTACTACTAATGATGGTTATTTGTTATGAATGTGTGGACCATGTTTATTTTCCCTTGTATCAAAGAATACTTTAACTTCGGGATGAATTTTCCTGAAGGGTCGATGTATGTAAAAACCCTAGTTAAATGATTGCTTAAGGTTTATCAGGTATAATTAATTAAATAATTAACTGTCCTAATATATTTTAGTTAAACAATGATTATTTATTAATAATATTAATTAATTAATTATTAATTGTTTATATCTATTGATTAATTAATTAATTAACTCATTAAAGGTTTGGGTAATGAATTAAGAGCTTAATAATTTTTATTTATTTATTATAAAACTTTACATATGCAGGAGGATGAAGCAATGAGTGGAGGGATAAGGTAATAAATGGAGAGATAAGGTGGGTGGCATTAAAGGAGGGTAGGAGTCGGTGAATGGAGGGGAATATGATTGGGTAGAGGCCTTCGAGAGATTACTATGAAATTTTGGGAGAGGAGCATTATTGCAGGAGGACTGTATTTTCTGGGGATATTTTTCTGGTTTTAGAGTTTGGGTGGATTGTTACAGGGGTGCACCAGGTTGTTGGGAGTTTTGGGCTCGGGGGCTAGGAATCCTCATGGAATCCTGGAGCTAGGGAGCTGGACAGTGTCTGTTCCTAGCTGGCAGGGAAGAAGATTATGTTTTGGGCATAGTTTGGGCAAAACAGTAGAGAGGATAACCAGAGATTGGGAATTTGGCATCAAACATAGGTATTTTTATTTATGTATTCTCATGAATATGTGGTGTTATGTGGTTGTTACGTAAACTTATTTACATGTTGTTAATCAATCTAATTTATGCTGAATAATAAAGGATTATATGTTATGATTAAACTGTATAGGATATAATATGTTTTTATTCATTATTTTAGCTTGTGTTTTATAAGGATCTGTGGGGACAGAGGCCTTACAAGAAACTCTCCTAGGAGAGAGAGTTTGTTGGGAAGTGAGTACTCCTGGAAGGGAGTCCCATAGCAACTATAGTACTCTGAGACTTCTGGTCCATCCTGTTGTTGAAGCCCAAGGTAAGAGAGGTGTACTGGCCGATGGACTTGTAGTAGTAAAGGTGTACTCTCCTGGGGTGGAGCAGGCGTGTGGGGAATGAGGGTCTGTGAGCTGTGGGCGTAAGTGGCTCTTGGGATAAAAGATCATTCCTGTTCTTTTGTGTAACTTCCTTGTTGTCCTTGCCAAGCCTAGAATTCCTTTACCTGGTGGAGTTTAGTCCTAGCTCAGGGGTGACCTATTATTGAGAGTGATGAGCAGTGCGGTCTAAGGCTGGGAGGTTCGTGGAAGGTCTACACGAAGTTGGTGGATTTACTCCAGCTAAAAGATAAGTATCATTTTTGTGCTTAATTATGTATTTTGTGCGTGTTTGGGTTACTTGAAATGTATCATGTGCTCCGTTGCATGTGGAGTTACTGTTAATCTCAATTGCATCTGTATGGTAGCAATGATTCCTTGTTAAGTTTTTTAATTCGATTAAAATGCATGTTGTATATATATGTGTGTGTGTGTGTGTGTATGATTTTGCATAGTAGCATTACCCTAGCCACGTTGTTTAGGTAACATTATCTAAACTAAGTTAAGGGCATTTGTGTAGCATTACACGGCACTGGTGTTGTTGGCCGAGGATGTTACACATTGGTACTTGAATACCCTTAGTAAACACAATTGAAAGTTGTAAACACAGATTCTAAGGCTGAATCTTTACAAACACTACAAATGTAAGAACTCAAAACATTATGAGGATATTCATGTAGATATATTGGCTTCAGAAGCTGAGCATGATAGCGGAATGTACTAACATTATGGAGTGTGCAAGGTTTTATAGGAGGTTCAATGTCTGGGTTACTCACCCTGAAATAGATTTATCAAACCATGAATTTGTTTGAAATCATAATGTGTCAGCTCCACTATTGTTTCATAGTCAGTGGTGGCAAGATTCGCTCAGTTCTTGGACGTTCCAGAGAAAACTATTCAGATTCGCGAGACATATATGAAAATGTACAACACCAATCCCAACATAAACCCAATTGTTTATAAACATGACCTATCAATTAAGAAAGTTTTTAAAAATATAAATATAAATTTATATAAAAATAGTATTTAAAAAAATATTAATAATTGTTGGAAAATTTCAATTATTAAAATTTTCTACTATTTAAATTAATTAATACATAAAAAATTAAATTTAAAATAAAAAAATGAAAAATATTATTTTAATTTAAATTAAATAAATATACATAAAAATACTAAATTTAAAATTAAAAAATGAAAAATATTATTTTAATTAAAATTCATGTGTATATGTCCCTTAGGTGTAGGACAGTAGGTGATGAAGTGTGCTGTTAAGGCACTTCTTGATTACCGGTTGGAAACTTTCGAGGAAAAAAAATCTAACCATGTTAAAGGTTGGTGTGGCTCAGCGATTTCTCAACCACAAGTAGCCATAAGTTATTCCCACAAGTCACGTACAAACTAACAAACAAAAAAAAAATCATATATATATAAAATGTTGTTATGTCATATCAAATTAAACCAATGTCATATCTTTGTATCATTATTTTTTTAAAATACATAGAATGATATAAAATATTTGTTTCTATTAGAAAACTTTTAGTCATTTAAAAAAAATGTAGATAATATTATATATATGTAATTGGGTAGTAGGTTCTATATTTATGTTTTAACATAAGTTTATATTGTCAAAGAATGTTTTAATGAATTCTATTGAGTAGATACAAATAAGCTGTTATAGGAATATGCATCAAAACTTCTTAACACTGATTTAGTTCAACTCAAGGAGGAGTGTTATGATTTAAAAGAAAATTTATATATATTAATTGGTTTGTTTTGTTATTTTTTTTGGAAAGCATTCACTAATTTAAACTTTTGAAGTTATTGGAAAATGAAAATTAATTAATTCTTAAGATTTTTTATTTATTTCTAATTAATTAAATTAATCTATACATTGTGTGAACCTCATCAAAAATTAAAATAAAAGAATTATGTTATATGGTTCCCGACCTTTTACGACAACCCTTCCATAAGTAGAACCTGTATAACGTTTTCATTTAGGTAGGTTTTCTTCTCTCATATTATTAGAATTGATTAAAAAAAAATTATTAAAATTTTAAAAATATATAAAGAAAAGAAATTATTTTAATAATATTTTGAAAAATATTTTTCAACTTATTATAATTTTAGAATATTTTATGAAATATTTTTTTACATCCCACAAAATTGATAAATACTATTCAATATTCCAATAATTAAGTAAAGCAATATAACTAAACTCACCGACCAAATACAATAAGTTTCATTAATATATTATATAATGAAAAGTTATTATATCAACATTTTTAAAACACATTGCAACACAACATCATGCAATATGTGCCACCTCCAATTTCGGGATGAAAAACTTACGCTTCAATTCAATTAGGTCATATTTTACAATGGAGAAAGAATATAAACGCAGGAATCCAACAATTGGAAACACACACAAGCTCCAGACAATGACGACAACATTCGTATTCTTTGGTATTGGTTGGTTCAAATTGTCTACACAATTCATTCAACGTGAGCGGGGGAAAGATTAGGATGGTTGACTGACAAATAACCTGTTGATTTTAATAGATTTCTGCAAAGATGAAATCAAGATGACGAAGAATTTTTTATTTGGTAAAAAATTGAACTATTCCGCCAGATCCCATTAATTTGGTCGGAAGAATCGTCCATTTGGTAGAATTCTTAATATTTGGTAGAATATTGAACTGTTCCAGCATATCCCCAATCCCATTAATTTGGTCGGAAGAATCGTCCATTCTCATTTTATTAGAATGGGACGAATCACGAAGAAGACAAGTTGAGTGCTGTCTCCACCCACTCCACATGACGCCGATGGTTCTCGTAAAATATTTATCTATATATCATCAGATTCTGCGCGAATCAAAGTTTTCAGTGTCGTTTTTTCGTTTATTATTCCTGTAAATCCAATATCTTCATATGTACAAAATTGATTTCGATTGGCTTACTGTCACTGTCTGACACAATGGGAAATTGTCTGGCTTTGACGTTACTCACTTAAATGTGATCACGGAATTCATGCCATTTTAGCACAGTCTAACAGTTGCTGATGCATGCATTGATTGACTAAAGGATATATCAAAGCTGGATCCAGTTTGAATCAGTTTGAATTAATGGAGGATAATTTTTTCATTATTTTGAAAGACTTATATCTATTGGAGATGGGCACAATTAATTACTTTTTAATTTAAAATTCTAATTTGACTAATAATTGAAGATGATGGCATATTCTTAGTCATCCTCCCAAATCAATGAATGTGATTACTCTTTATAACTTCCTTGTATTTTTGAATGCATCAGTTAACCTGTTTACTTTTTAACATTTACCTAATTATATTAAGAAATTATTGTACCACCATATGATTGCCAAGTTTAACTGCTTAACCTTTAAAATTACCACATTTGAAATTAACTTTTAGATTTCCTCAACTCTATGTGCGTTTCAGCTGTCCTAGAAGAAACTTTAGCATAGCCTTTTTGCGTTCACCAACCACTTTGCGGCTGTGCTAGTACATACCCTATTAATAAATTTTTCATTTTGCAAGTATTAATAAACTAATAAATTTTATTTTAAAAAAGGAAGAACAACTCGGAAAAACTGATGGAAGTGGAGGTGATTTTAATACTGTTGACTTCAATGGCTATTCGAAAACATTATTTAAGCGCTTAAATGGATAGATAACTAACTGTATTTAATAGTTTAAACGTTTCTTTTTTTTTAGTTTTTAGGATCATATTTTTTTTATCAATTTTGATTGAAATTGGATGAAAAATCATTGGAATTCTAGATTTGAAATTATTGGAATTTTAGATTTGATAGTATGGATAATTTGATTGTTATAATGATTTTTTAGAATGATAATCTCTTTATGTATTCAAAAATGCAATTTAAATATGGTGATTTTACTAAGATTTATTTTACTCAATTCTAATAAAAAAAATTTAAAAATAAATATATTTAAATATAATTGTATTTCAGTAGTGTTATTGTATTGAAGTTTGCACGGTCCCTTGAAATCTTAAGTAACTTATGATTGTAGGAAGAGAAATGAGTTACTCTTATAATTCAGTAATGAGACATGTAGCACAATCACATTTGGTAAAATTGTTTA
Source organism: Picea mariana (assembly GCA_032191745.1). NCBI lineage: Eukaryota > Viridiplantae > Streptophyta > Pinopsida > Pinales > Pinaceae > Picea > Picea mariana. The sequence goes on from JASDQU010244592.1 coordinate 78,599, forward strand.
AAAGAATAACTAATTCTGTCAAAATTTCCTCAGGAAAAACAGTAAGATTTGAAGATCGTTTTTTATAAAAACAAATATTTGTCTATTTATATTGAATAAAATATCAAAAAATAAAATAGGAAAAAATTATATACTGTCTACCCAAACACTTAAACTCACAAGCATTCTACCCAAACCCTTAGAAACTGTCATGGTTTCTCTATCTTACCTGTCCCTTCAGAATTCTGGCAAAGTCTCTGTTTAGTCTATAATGTCTGTCCTGAAAATTAACGTGAACGACAGGGAGAGGTAGATGTTTCCAACCGGGACGTTAAAGCAGCTGGTTGGTGTTTATGGTACGACCCGTTTTCTTGCTTCACTACTCTACTACTCCACTGGCATAGATTCACGAGGCACTATGATTTAATTAAAGATTCTACCATGTTTGATGGGTCTTGGCGAGCTACAATATCCGTAGAAGAAAAGTAGGTCAAACTTGAACTGTTGCTCACCCATCCTACAAGATTTGCTTCGCTTTTAATTCCAGTCACTCCATTTTTTGCACAAACATGCCCAAATTACCACGACATGTTGCCTTGCAATTCTTAAATAAAAGCAATACAAAATTGGTTGAGAATAAAAAACTAATGGGAGAAAACTCCAACCGGCATCCCAACGTTGCAAGAAGTTATTGATGATTTGAACAGCTATGATCACTACAGAAAATGACAATGTTTAGATTAAAAAATCAATGGGCATCATTCAGCATTAGAATTACTATAATATATAGTATTTTCAAATAAATTGATGTATGAGATCTTTTGTTTGTGGGATAAGGGATTCTCTTCTGCCCAGCGATTTGATTAGTAAAGTCTACATATCCTACCCTCTTAGTCCAACAATTTGACTGATAAAGTTTACGAAGGTATACATATCACTTTATGTGAGAAAAACGCTAAAAAAACCATTATAAATAATTCTTGACGCCACAGTTTTTTGCTGTTTAAATTAAATTCCCAATATGTATTGGTGAGATTTTAGTTTCCGTTGACATGCAGCCCAATGGGGATCTTCCCATTCGCCAATGTATGACCTCGACTTTTTCAGCACGTCTTACTGTGTCAGGTAACATCAAGGTAGGTTTTGTATATTGGATAAGGTAGGTTTTGAATCCAGTTTTCTCCCCTACTTTCTCTAATCAACGGTGTGCTAATTTTCCTGGTCCCTTATCATTAAAAGCCTATGCATCTCCCTTTGGGAAAACCTATTTAGAATCAATCAAACTTTTAGAAAAAATTTATTTATAGCAATTCAGCAAAAGTTAGTGCATGGCTCGGTCAAACCATTTAACGACAATGCATCACACGATCATAAATACTAATTTCTCTCAATGCTGATTGGCTCTGTTGCTGTTGACATTTGCGTTGGGATATGGATCCTAGGGTGTGGCGGCGGGATGACGTTCTCTGAAGGCGGGTGGGGTGGTCTATAGGGTAGCAGGCTAACTTGGTAGCAAACATAATCTTTTTTTTTAAGTAAAAAAAGTTGGGTTGGAATCTGGTCAGATTTTTAGGGGTAGTTTGAGTTGTCAAATATTTAGGAGTAGTCTGAGTTTAGTATGAATCAAAGATCTATACATTTCAAAACTTATTTCAAGGCGTTTTCATTTTTAAATCAACCCAGATACTTAGAAAATAGATCAGATTTTTGAATTGGCCAGAAATTTAAAAATGCCACCTGAGGACCTGTTGGAAAGGTAACTTGAAAGGGAAGATTATTCCTGAATTAACCTAATTAGTAATTGTTGTTTACAGGTGGAAGAAGCTTTTAGTGGTTGGTTTAGGAATGGAGGAGGGTTATACTTGAAAGTTGATAAGGATTCTAGTAGTTTTTTTTACAAGTGGAGGAGAGTTGTACTTGAAAATTGATAATTACTTATTGAAACTTTAAGTGGACATACCATATAGAATTGGTTTTTTATCTGAATGAAAAGTACAAATCCAAATATTTCAGAATACAACTCTACAGTATTTAATGTGAAGATTATATGATTTTTTTTTTTTGCTTTATGCAATTTATTATAGTGTTACTTTTTAAATTCATAGTAATAACTTGGCTTAAGGTTATGTTTATGATTTATTATAGTGTTACTTTTTAAATTCATAGTAATAACTTGGCTTAAGCTTATGTTTATGATTTGACAAAGTTCTTTAATAATTTTTATGCAGCAAACACTTTACTAATTTAATAAATATGGAATGTTTATTGCAATTGTTATATTCATATAAATATATTTAATATATTTATATTTTTTTATTGATAGTTTTTCATTCATATAAATATATTTATATTTATATTTTTTATATTCATAGTTTTGAAATTTGGATTTTCTAGAAATTAGGGTTATTATTCATTACAATTTCTTATTCTCAGTTATTTACATATATTTATTGCTAACATTTTAATTGATATATTTTAATGGAAGATTTTCAATGTTATTATTATAAAATTGTTATATTTTAGTATGGGTTTTTAAGGTTTATAATTATAAATGTTTTGATTGGTTTTTTCTTTTAGTATAGAAAAGTGTATTTCCAAAATTTAGAAAAAATAAAAAAAATATAATAGTAAAATTAACATATAATTACAAAAAAAAATTAGGACAAACTTAAATTTGGATAAAAATTTATAATACTAAAATTAACATAAAATTATATTTCCAAAATTTAGAAAAGATAAAAAAATTATAATAATAAAATTAACATATAAGAAAAAAAAAATGGACAAACTTAAATTTAGATGAAAAATTATAATACTAAAATTAACATAAAATTATATCAAAATTTAAAAAAGATAAAAAAATATAATAAAAAAATTAACATTTAATAATAAAAAAATTGAACAAAGTTAAATGAAAATGAAAATTTGTAACACTAAAATTAGCATAAAATGTAAACTCATAAATTTACATAAAACTTAAAGTGACTAGAATGGAAAACAAAAACCCATCATCAAACTTGAATTGACGGAATGGAAAACAAAAACCCATCATCAAATTTATGTTTGAAAAATAAAGAAAATTTGAAATTCCGGGCCTCAAGTTATTACCTTCACTCTCAGCCTGACCAAATGAAGTACATTGCTATCTTTCTGTTTTCTATCACCCAACCAACTCTTAGTGTGCCTGCGTGTGGAACTTGCTTTTCAAGTATTACTAATTTAGAGTTATAATATCATTTTGTTTCCAAGATTCCATTGTATTTCTGCTATTTGTCTTCTCGCTAGAAGTTTGGGCTTAACGAGTCCCCAGTAGAGTAAGAACTGTCAAAGTTCAACAGGCCTGGTTTGGTATTTTAGCAGTCATTGTAGTTTCCTTGTGAATGACCTTGCCATCCTTAAGCGTCACAAGCACCAGGAGAAGCTTCATCAGCCTGTCATTGTTCCTGCATGGCCAACTCCAACCAAACGCAGTCAAGTGGGAAATCAAGAGAAGGAATTGAGACTCAATTTGAACCAGTAAATATCCTTATGTTCAGTGGCTCGCCTTTTAGGCACAGGTTCTTTTTTATTTTTTTAGTAGATTACAGTTTCAAGACTTGGAAGTTGGAAGTTATTGTGTAAAGCGTTTTTAAATTTTGGCCCTTGGGGTATGCCTTTACTGTTAGTATGGTCCTGGTGATTTGAATGGTTTCCTCTGTTTCCAACACAAGAAACAGGACCTCAAACATGTACTTGGTTTCTTTTGATCAACAGAAGGTAACATATATTAGCTTAAAAAAGGGGATTGTGGTAATGGCAGGGATCATGGTTTCCAATTTATTTTGTTTGTAGTTTTCCAATTTGTTTTCTTAAGGTTTTAATTTGGTTTGTCTTTTGTTTCATATTGTAGGTACTATGTTGGGATTTAACTGTTTTATCTTTTGTCCCATATTTTGGTTACTATATTTTGGTTACTATGTTGAGATTTGACTTTTTTTCTTGTGTTCTAGGGTTCTAATTTTACCCTTTCACTTTGAAATTCTACAAAATGAGAGACCATTTTGTTGTGGAAGAGGAGCGTCTCACTCATTTTAATTTCAATTATTTTAATTTTTTTTCGTTATAGTCTATTGTGAAAATAATGGTCATTGCTCATTATTTTGCAAGATTAAAGGTAGACTCTCAAAGTCCTTTATCAGTTTCATATTCTAGACAACATGATAGCTTTTCTTAAACTCTGTTATTTATTGATTGTCATTTTATTTAGGCGTTCAAAGTCATGAATTATTTTCTTCAATTATTTATTTATAATTTAGCGTTTAATTTATTAATTATCATTTTATTTAGGCGTTCAAAGCCATGAATTATTTTCTTCAATTATTTATTTATAATTTAGCTTTTAGAGCATGAATTATTTTTCTCAATTATTTATTTATTTATTATTTTCTCCATGCGACTCTACCTCACTGAATTATTTGTTTATGTCATAAATGTAAACCTCCTTAACTTATTTATTTATGTCCGTGAATCTAAATGCCACTAAAACATTACAAAATTTGGCATTCAAGTTATGAGGAGAGACTCACGGACTATTGTAATTGGGATAAATCTGAGTCCGGCTAAGATTTAAGAAGCCTTGACCTTATTGTTAAAATCAATAAATGATTATGTCATTTTTTAATAAGTAAGAATGTTTTGTGAGAAAGATGTTAAATATATATATATATGGTGTTAGGATTTTAAGATCTTAAGAGGTCATATGTTCAAATTCAAAGAAAAATGGGGTATGATTTTAGAACTCAAATCATTACATCTAAGAGATCCTTTATCCCATAAAAAGGAAGTCTCATACACTTTCCTTAATCTTAATAATAAATTATTATTATTCTATGGAATATCTACTTACTTTAACATTAAAAATATAAATGTAAAATTTGTTCCATAATAATGGAATTTTTATATAAACTCACATAATCCTTTACAATTTAATATTAAAAAAAAGGAATATTTATTTGAATTTTTGAGATTTGGTAGATATTATTTTAATTTTTATTTATACATAAAATGTGATGTTTGCACTTTAAAATTTTTATAATTTAGATTAATATTAACCCATTGATTATTAGTTTTATAATACTGTAAGAAAATAAAATATTGATTTTTCATTTACATATATAGTAAATTTAATTTTTGAAAGTTAGTATAAGCTATCAGCGTTTATCTCTCCTTCAAATTTGAGGAGATCAAGGTTGAATTTGTTTGATATTTTCATAATCAAGCTTTACAATTTTTGTCATTTATAATCTATAAATCATAAAGAAATATTCAAAATATTTAAAAAAAAATTTAGAAGTCAAATTAATGAATGGAGAGGGTTTTTTGTCTCACAAATAAGAAGGTCGCATACATGATCTCTAATTTAACCATAATCTTAAAATTAGAAGATTATTATTATTATT
>JASDQU010244593.1:0-12392 GCA_032191745.1 Picea mariana
TACAGCGTGTGCTTTGGTTTTTTGTTAATAGATCAAGCCTTGAAACCACTGGGAACTCCCTTGTCTCACGTTTGAAGTTTTGTTTATGGTTGTAATGTTATGTGCTTTTCAGTTCTTAGGTATATTTTATTTCGTTTTGTTTTCTATTCTCTGTTAACCCATTTTGATCCACAGCAAACCTGTTCTGCCTTGCTGAGCCCAACAGGGCATGCTAGTGCTCCCATTCTTGCTCACCCGGCGACGATTCGAGCACGAACAGTGGTGGATGACGTTCCTCCCAAGTTTGGCATGCTCTTCTCAAGGTCTTGCATAAAAATACTTGGAGGACCCTTGCAGATGGATCTCTCATATGAAACTATCCAAGTGTTTGGTGGGGAGCATGGAAGACTTTATAGAAAAGCCCAGCTGGCTTACATTATTAGTGATGAAGCAAACCTTGCTAATCATCTTGTTTTTGCTCTTGATACCGATTTGGAGTCTAGTATTTTGCAGCTCACTGACGCTCCTGAAGCTCCTCTTGAAATAAGAAAAAAGTATGCTACGTAGTCTGAAGAACCTCCTCTAACCAATTCTATTTTGGAATATGTTCTTTGATAGAGCCTCTTCTAAGGAAGTTTTCGATGTTGGAGTGCTCTTTGTCTCATCAACTCAAGAAACCATATCTTTGGCATACAAACTAGAATTTGAAACTACCAACTATGTGGTAGAGTATGAAGCTCTTGTTTTGGGCTTGCGAGTTGCAAAGGATATGGGAATTAAAAAATTGTCAGTATTTGGAGATGCTGAATTGATTTTCCATCAGACCAAAAATATTTTCCAAACTAAGCACCTTAGGCTTAGATCTTATAAAAATGAATTATGGGACCTAGTGGAGAATTTTTTCTCTGAGTATGACATCTCTTTTATTCCACGAGAAGAGAATTATGTGGCTGATTCTTTGGTTGTATTAGCAAGCAATTTCAGGATACCCATACCGCCAAAACTAAAGTATGATGTAGAAGTCAAATACAGGCCTTCTATATCGGACAATGTCAAATATTGGAAGGTGTTTGAAGATAATTTAGAACTTAAAAAATTTATTTAGTCTGTTGATGAATTTGCTTCATTACACATTGATCAGGATCTTGATTCTGAAATTACTCCACATGATGATGTTTTCCTTAACAGAATTGCTAATCATCATATCGTGTAGCTACCTAGCAATCATATTCCAAAAGGACTAGTTCCTTTGGAAAAATTATTGGATGAAAATGATGTGGTAGTAAAAGGGAAAGTGTCTACTAACGATGTTGATATAACTGAGTGCAATTTGGGAACAGAGAAGGATCCAAAATATGTCAAGTTGTCAAGAAGCCTATCAAGAGAGCAGAGGGCTGAATATGTCAAATTGTTGAAGGAGTTTTCTGATGTATTCGCATGGACTTACGAAGATCTCCGAACTTATGACACAAACATTATAGAGCAAAAGATTCAATTAAAAGAAGAGACTAAGTCCTTCAGGCAAAAGTTGAGGCAAATCAATTCTATGTTCCTGCCTGTCATGGAGGATGTAAAAAAGATTTTAGATGAAAAAATTATTATTCCTTTAATATATTCCAAATGGGTGGCTAATTTGGTCCCCGTGAGGAAAAAGAATGGAGAAATCAGACTCTGTGTCAATTTTCCAGAATCTGAACAGAAGCTCAAGAATGGATAATTACCCTTTGCCCAAGATGGAGCATATATTACAGAGGGTGATAGGTGCAGCCCGGATGTCTATGGTTGATGGTTTTTCTGGCTACAACCAAATTTCTGTTTTTCCATAGGATAGAGAGAAGACGGCTTTTACCACTCCTTGGGGTACATTCATCTACGCCAAGATGCCCTTTAGTTTGATGAACACGAGGGAAACCTTTCAACGAGCTATGGACATAGCATTTATTAGAGAGAAGGGCAAGTTTGTTGTTATCTACTTAGATGACATAACCGTGTTTTGTCATTCTGATGAAGAGCACTGTGATCATTTAAGAAACGTTTTCTTAAAATGCAGGAAATTTGGCCTCTCTTTGAATTCGAAAAAGTCATTGTTCGCCATTAAAGAAGGAAAATTATTGGGGCATATCGTGTCAGCCGAAGGAGTGAGGATTGATTAAGTATATCACAACCATTTTGTGTCAAATTTTGCTGAGTTGCTTAAGTATATCACAACCATCTTGAGGAAAGATAATGAAATCAAGTGGACTACTGAGGCTCGTAGTTATTTTGATCAAATAAAGAAATCTTTGACGGAAGCCCTGGTCCTAGTCAGCCCAGACTACTCCAAGGACTTTATTGTTTTTTCTTTTTCCTCTTTTGATATAGTAGCAACAGTTTTCTTTTGCCTTTTTCAGCCAAGCTTTGAGAGATGCAGAATTAAAATATGACATTATGGATAAGCAAGCCTATGAACTGGTTAAAGATCTTAAGTCCTTTAGAGTTTATGTGTTACATTCAAGAGTTATTGCTTATGTTCCATCAGCTGCTGTAAAAGAAATTCTTATTCAGCCTGATATTGATGGAAAACGCATCAAATGGATTGCTAAGATCCTTGAATTTGATTTAGAAATCAGGCCTACCAAATTGGTCAATGGCCAGGGTTTAGCCAAGCTATTGGCTGAATCAAATTGGTCAGTTTTGGGAGTAAATTTCATTGGCTCATGTTCAGAAAAGCAGCAGACTGAATTAAACAAGAGAGGTGCTCAAGCCAGCCCTGCATTGGCAAATTGCAGTTGGTACAAGGACATTATATTTTTCTTGTAGAATCTACAACCTCCAAGTGGTATGGAAAAGAACAGGGGGAGAGCATTAAAACTCAAATCGATAAAGTATTTTTTGGTCGATCAAATTTTGTATTGGAAGGATCCATTGGGAGTTTTGTTGAGATGCCTAGACCCGCGAGAGGCCCAAAGGATTATGTCTGATTTTCATGACAGTTTGTGTCAGGGGCATCATTTTTGGAGGACTACTTCCTACAACATTCTTAGGGCTGGGTATTTTTGGCCTAGTCTACTCACAGATGTTTGTGTTAAGATCAGAGCATGTGTTAAATGTCAGAAATTTTCTGGAAAGCAGTAGCTTAAGTCTTTGCCATTAAATCCCGTAGCAGTTTCAAGACCTTTTCAACAATGGGGCTTATATTTTATCAGGGAAATTCATCCCACTTCCAGTGGCCAACATAGATGGATCTTGACTTCCACAGATTACTTCACTAAGTGGATAGAGGCTATCCCTACTAGGAATGCTTCCCACAAGGTGATCATTAATTTCCTTGAAGACATTATAGCGAGTTTTGTATGTCCAAACAGAATTGTCACTAACAATGCTGCATCTTTCAAGGTTGAGCCATTGATTTAGTTATTTGAACAATATGGGATCACATTGATTCATTCAACTCCTTATTACCCACAGGGAAATGGGCTTGCAGAATCCTAAAACAAAAGCCTTATAAAGATTGTTAAGAAGCTGTTGGAGGATAACAAAAAGGCATGGGATTCAAAAATCAAGTTTGATTTATGGGCTAACAGAGTGACAACAAAGAGGGCCTTGGTCATTTCTCCTTCCGAGTTGGTGTATGGGGTTGAGGTTGTTATCAACTCTCAACTCGCCTTGTCTGTGGAAAAATTCTTCCAAGATTATCAAGGGGAGCTGATTGATATGATCAGGAGGATTCAGCAGCTAGTTGAAGTGCACCAGACCCAGGAGCAGCTAGTATATAAAGCATATGATCATCAACTGAAGATCAAGCAGGCATTCGACAAGAAGGTGAAAAAAGAGGATTTCCAATTGGGCGATCTGGTGCTCAAGTGGGATGCACCGAGGCAGGATAAAGGTAAGCACAATAAATTTGAAGCTTTATGGATCGGTCCTTTCAAAATATCTGAGGTATTCCCTAATAACACTTTCAAGTTGCATAATATGGAGAATGAAGAGGCTTTTGGTGGCCCTGTAAATGGGCATTTCCTGAAAAAGTACTTTGCTTGAGCCTGGAGTGGCTCTTTACATCATTGTAAATATCATTTTCTTTTATTTGTGTGTTCCAATAACTGACCCCATATCCCTAGGATAAGGCACTGAATCTACTCATTCTTGATAGCCCACAGGGGGCATGCCATCCCCTATGGAGCCAATGTTATCACACTAAGTCACCTTGGGTCTCTTAGTTTGTTTTTGTTAAAAAGAAAAAAATTTAAAAGGCCTTAGATTCTTTTTTTCTCTTTGAAATAAATTTCTCATCCATTAAATGTTATTTATGATAGGACCCCTTAGGATGACTAAACCTTTGAGTCATAGCTCATGTGTTGATCCATAATTCAATTTTTGGTCCTTAAACCCTTATGAGCTCATGGTCTATTCCTTATGTCCCCTCTCATGATTCATCCCTAGGTTAATACCTCCCATGACTAGGCTGATGTGACACACCTCTCTCATCATTCATGAGCTCGCATGCATACCTCATCATCCCCACTCACCTATCCAATAATTTTTTGATTTGGAGAATGTTGCCCACTCAATAGGCATTTCTGCAGTGCCAGTCACGATTATCATGCACCCACTCCAAGTCATGATTTCCACGACTGATACTTTAACCCTTGTTTTTAGTGCCTGAAGTCGGTTGAAATGATTTCAAAATATCTTTCATTTATGATCTTTGGTAACAATTTATAAATTTGAAACGTTCAACAATGATGCAATACGTAAGTTTTCCAGTTCAGATCAGACGATCGCATGTCCACTCAATCCGATGCTGTGATCTCGGGTTTCGGTTTGCTAAGCTTGCAGGGTAGTATGGGAGCCATATTTTCATTCCTGTAAACATCTTCGCTCATATCCATAGTCTAATTATTGTGGTTAGGCATATCTTTTGAAAGTCACAGGCCTGAAATAGTCTATCCTCTGTGTATGCGTTGCGTTATGCAGAGGTGCTTCTCAAACCTCTCTGATTATCCTTTTCTTCTTTTCATCCTGTATGAAAAGTCATTTCGGAATTACTTCCTCATAGTCTACACTCTGAAAACCTGTATAAGCCTGAAAGTCCATTTCACATAGCCAAGTTCATTTTCTAAGCACTGTTAATTTGGAGGGACATCCTTGTGCATTTGAGACTTAAATTGAAGTTTTTTGGTCAATAACATCCCTTACAGCCTCTTAAGAACCCTCTCTCTGAGTCATGGATACCCCACAATCGAAGAAACCACACAAAGGTGGCAAGATAGTTCGAACAGAACATGTGGACATGCACCTTTTTGACACAGAACCCATGGCAAGGGAAATGTTTCGAAGAGCAGGATGCCTCTCTTTCTGCCAGAGCATGCAAAGAGGCCACTCAAAAGTAGAAAAACAATTTTCACTAAATTTTGATGCTAAGAAAACCAAAGTTGGAGATTTGGAATTTTAGGTGACTGAAGCCTCCATCTCAGCTGCAACGGGGATTCACATTTCAGGAGAAAATTGGTTCAAGGCCATGGTATTGATTTCACCTTTCATTAAATATCTTTTCAAGCCCAAATACCAAGCCAATGATTTATCTAAGAGTGTGCCAAGGAATCAGTTGATTGACCAGTTTGATAGAATGTTGAAAATCATACGGAGATATTTTAGTTGTGAAGGGAGATTTAACACCCTGTATCATTACCACATAAGGTTGTTGTTGCATTTTATTGGTAAGGTTCAAATAAATATTCCATATTACCTGCTAAGAAGTATAGGTAAAATGGCAGATAGGGTGCAAGCCAAATCCAAGGATGTGGACTCCAGTCTTTTCTACTCTAGACTTATCAGGATGCTTGTCTCTGAAGAGTTGGGAAAGAAAGAGATCTCCTGGGAGAATTTTTTGGTCTCTTCTCACTTCAAACTAGACCCAACACCTACCCCCCAATCATAGATTGCAGGCTCTTCATCACCTACCAGTACTAAAATAGGGATCAGAAAGAAGAGAAAGGGCAGAGCCCCTATTTCAGAGATCAATAAGCAGGTCAAGGAAGCTGAGGAGGAATTTTGTCCTTCCCCACACAGAGATTTCTCACCACCACCTCCACCAGGGTTAGAAGAAGTTCCATCTTCTACCAAGGTGACTTCAAAAAAAGGGAAGAAGCTTCTCTTTCCCTCTCCTCCTCCAGCAGTTGAAATCAAAGGTAAAAGACCTTTCACTAGGTCATCAATTCCTAAGGGGGATTTCAAAGGACATCCTTTACCAGAAACCCCTATACATAAGAAGAAAGGGAAAGGCATTGAAAAAGTTGTAGAAGAGAAACAAGAAACCTCTTTATAGAAAATCAAAGGTAAAGGTACCAAAAGACCTTTGGAGAGGGAAGATGAAATCTCTGTGAAGGATTGTAAGAAACCTATGAAGAATAAGGAACAGGTTGTTGTGCAAGAGAAGAAGCATAAAGGAAAATGTTTTGAGAAGACTAATGAAACATGCAAGGAAACTCCTGTACAGATGGAAGAAAAGGATGAGAAGAAGCATGTTGAGACTGCACATGTCCCTAACCCCCTTAGTAGCCAGACCTACAAAAGAATTATTAAGCAGCTTAGGGATGGAAGGAGAGAAATATCTCGTCTCAAAGTAGAAGACAAGGTCCACTTGGCTCAGATGAATGAGCTCATGATTGGCTACAACCATACCCTATACTTGGAAAGGTTCGCAATGAGAAAGGCTCTGCCTCTTCGTAAAGAGTTAAAGAATATTTACAGACAGAACGGGGGTTTCCACGCTCAGAACAGAAAGCTAAAGGCAGAACTGAAGAATTTCCAAGATGAAGTAACCCAAACGAATTTACAGGTGTTAGTTGAGGCTTCCATTTAAGATGACATGCCAGTAGCTAAGGAGAGCACAACTATACTGAATAAGCCTACCAATGCTAAGAAGAAGAAGTCTACTGACTTAGTTGGAGACACTCTTTCCACGAGAAAGAGTGTGAGGCTAAGTGTTAAAATGACAAAGTAGTTGGTAGTGGTAAGCGCCATTTTTGAGAGTTGTTCCTTCTTGGGAAGGTTAACTGATATGCACATACTAAGTTTTTCCACCTATACAGGCTTCTATGTGTTTAGCTATATGAATTTTGAAATTTTTTCTAAGTGCTAGCTTCACTCAGTGGTAAAAGTACCTAAGTAAATTGATTTGTCATCATGGAAGGACACAAACATCTCTACACATGTTCAGGAGTCAAAGACGCTGCATTTTTGGCATAGCTACCCAAACCCTTATGTAGACACAGCGTAGGTGGCGTTGTGTAAAGGAACTGCGTAATATTTTACAGAATGAAAAATTGTCATACAGGCGTTACCCATAGGCACTACCCACAGGCACTGTGTAATATCCTACAGAGAGAAGGTTTACACACAGGCGCTACTCAATTTTGCAACAGAGGAAAAATGTAGCCGCAGATATGCAGCACAGGGGTGCTACCCACAGGCGCTATCTTCTCTCCATGTTCCCTTTTAGGGGGTGCTACATAGAATTGCTACCCAAGGGAGTATCTAGAAAACACCAGGGATCTAGGAAGACTAAGCCAGCAGTTTTGGATAAGTTAATAATGAAATAACTGACAAAAGTAGCAGCTGGCATGCAGAGGACAACTACAAGCCTCAAAGGGACACATGGCAAAACAGGAGTTGAGGAGTAAAAGAGGATCAAAGCAGTTAGAAGCATGATTGGGTTTAGTCACCAACACTTCCTTGTTTTATAGCATAGGTTGTAATCTTAGTTCTTAGAATAAATAAATGTCCCGAGATTTTTAAGGAAAAGAGGTCACCTCGTACCTCCAGCTATTGCCTCCCTTTCTTTTTATAAATAGATAGTTGAATTTCTTTAATGGGTCATATGGTAGAGAAAGGCTCCCAAGAAACTGTAATATTTTTGATAAAGTGATTGTGATCTAGTATGTATTGGACTTAAGACTTTTTGACTAATAGAAATCAACTCCTATTTCAGACTATTTGCTTCTAATGCTAAATTTTCATATTTGAATGCTTCATATGGATGACTGTGGTAATGATATGATGGATCATTTTATTGTCATGGTGTTTATTTAGCTCCTTAGTTTCCAATCTCAATAAGATCTTGTTTTAAGAAACTTTCTTCCTTTGAAATTTTGTGGACCTGATGTTTGCAGTAGCTCTTATATTCCTCTCGTTCAAGTCTTCTTTCTATCCACATTTACTCCCAAACTACAAGTTCAAATTAGTCAAGACCTTATTTTTTGTTACATGTTATCCTTATTTCTGAGTGAGGATATTATCATTTCGATTTTTTCCATTCGACCTTTCATAAAACACTCATAATTTCACATATCATTTGATGGGTACTGGGCTTACCTTCCTTACGATCAGAAGGTGAATCCTAGTGCTAACACACTTCACGATCTCTCTTACTGAGTGCATCAGCCACTTGATTTTCCTTCCCCTGTATATTCTTAATCTTGAAGTCATATTCCCTCATAAATTCCATCCATCTAGTTTGCCTAGCATTTAATATTGGTTGTCTAAAAAAATTCTTCAAACCAGAGTGGTATGTTCTTAGCTCAAATTTCTTACCCATAAGGTAATGCCTCCACATTTTCAATGCATGTACAATCGTTTCTAACTCTGAGTCATCTGTAGAATAATTCCTCTCATGCTCTTTTAATTTTCCAGACTCATAGCATACCACATGGTCCTTTTGACTGAGAACTCCATCGAGTCCTTCCTTGCATGCATCGGTGCACACAAGAAAATCTTTTCTTGGATATACAATATTCGAAATTGGTGCACTTGTCAATAATCCCTTCAACTGTTGAAAACTCTCTTCACACTTGGAAGTCCATTCAAACTTCACTCCCTTCTTTTGCAAAGAAGTGATTGGACTTGCAATATTTGAATTTTTTTTTATGAATCTTTGGTAATAACCGGAAAGACCCATGAATGATCTGGCCTCTTTCAAATTCTTTGGTATTGGCCATCCTCTAATGGCCTCTATATTGTCATGATCAAGTTCTATTCCTGCCACTGAAATTATATGCCCGAAGTAGTGCATCTTCTTTTGGTAAACAATGCACTTACTTAGCTTGGCATAAATTTATGCTCTCTTAAAACTTGCAACACCATTCTTAAATGTTTCTCATGTTCCTATTCTGATTTGGAATAGACGAGTATATCATCTAAGTACACAATCACAAACTTGTCCAGGTACTCCCTGAACACTCCAATCATCAAACATGTAAAAACTTTTGGGGCATTTGATAGTCCAAATGGTACTACCATGAATTAATAATTCCCATATCTTGTTTTGAATGTTTTCTTGTTGATGTCGTCTTCCTTTATCCTTACTTGATGATAGCTTGATCTTAAGTCAATCTTCGAAAATATTCTCACACCTTTCAGATGATCAAACAAATCATCAATTCTTGGCAAAGGATACTTATTCTTTATGGTAACCTTATTAAGCTACCTAAAATCAATACACAACCTTAAGGTTTTGTCCTTCTTCTTTACAAATATAATCGGGGCTCCCCAAGGTGACACACTTGGGTGTACATATCCCTTCTTCAAAATTTCTTCAAGATGGATCTCTAACTCTTTTAGTTCTGGTGTGCCCATTCTATAAGGTGTCTTAGACACTGTGGCAGCTCTTGGCACCAAATCAATAGAGAAACCAATGTCTCTCTTTGGTGTAAATCCTCGGATTTCTCTAAAAACATATTCAAAATACCTCAAGACCGGATGGTCTTCAATTATTTCCACTTTGTCTTTGTCTTCCTCCTCCATCTGGGTTGCAAACATTTGACATCCCTTCTTGAAGATCTTCTTCAACTGCATATCTGAAATCTCTCTAACAACTACAACTCTTGGAATGCCTTGAATCTTTCCTTTCTTACCTTCCTCATCAAGACATGTGATTGTCTTGTTGTAACAATCTAGGAAAACATGATGTTTTTCCAACCAATCCATGCCAATTAGTAAGTTATATGAACCCAATGGTATGATGTTTACATCTGCCTTCATGTTGAGTCCATTCATATCTATTTGACAATCTTTAACCAACTCATTGATTTTCCTCTTATCCCCCATGGCTAACTGAACTAACCAAGATCTTTTATGCTTACTTATTTTGAAGTGAAATATTTCAACAATGTTATCATTTATATAACTATGGCTAGCTCAAGAATCAATTAAAATAGATATGGGATGGTTATCAATCTTACCTTCCACTTCGATCATGGGGGATTGATATTCTTCCTACTTGTTGTACAAGGATACATAAATTATTGGCATGCTCCCTCCCATGTATTTCACTGTTTCATCCTCCTAAATGTTGTTGACAGTCCTCATTCTTTCTCTTTTGTGAGTGTGGTCCCTATATAATTGATTTCCCTCACATCCACAACACTGAACAGGTTGTTTCCTTGGCCTTTTCCCAAATGAATCTACATTATTTTTCTCATTTTCTGGTGCTTGGCATTGTTGATTCATTGGGAGTTATTTCCAAAAAAGGGTGGCTTAAAACCTTCATGCCTTTGATCCTTTTCTCCCTTTCATCTTGTCATTCCAATCCCTTTGGAAAACTGGCCTTCCTCAGCTTTTCTCATAAAGGTGCCTCTCTCTCCTTATGGTTTCCTCCAAGGTATTGGGATTATCATATTGTATATTGTCACTATAGAAGGAGGGTAACCCACTTAGAAACCTTTGGATTTTGACTTTCTCATCCTTCATGAAGTAAACATACTTCAAAAATTCAAAGAACCACTTATCATATTCCTCCATTTTCATGGTTCCCAATTTGAGTTCAAATGACTCTTTCATATTTCTTTCATAATAATGCTCGGACAAATATTTATCTTGGAAATATCCTTTGAATTTCCTCCATGATATCCTCTTCTCATCGAGGTTCTTGGCTTCCTTAAGCTGATCCCACCACATGGATTCCTTTTCTTGCAAGTGGTAGGTGGAAATTATAGCTTGTAACTAGGATAGGTAATCATGTAGCTAGAATTATTTCTTCATTTCCAACAGCCCTGCCTCTACCTCTACCTCTTCTTCTTTTTTGTGCTCACCATTGAAAGTAGGTGTATTTATTTTCTTGAGTTTACCTTGCAAGATGTCTGCCTCATGCCTTCTTCTTTACCTTTGAACATGAGACACACTTGCACTACTCCCTGTCCATGATCTTGCATGAGTTCTTATAGTGGGCCACCTTGTATAATGATGGGGCCTTCTCATGCTTCTTGATTTCTTATCATTTCCATTATCATCCCTTTTTCTATGGGATCTAGATGTTGATACTTGTCTAGCACTAGCTAATTGCTTGGTGCCAAAATCCTTGTTAAATTTCTTATGCAACATATTCAAACTTTTAAGTATCTCTTCCTGAGCCTTCATAATCCTTTCATTATCATCCTTGTAGCTCTGCACTTCCCTATGCAGACTTCTCATAGAGACAAGCTCTTTCCTATCTCTTCTTCCATTTGAATCTGTCTTAGCATTCCCCATGCTAAAATGATGACCTATGATCTCTTCCCCATGGATGTGACATCCTTGATCATCTTCCATGACTCCAGTCCTCATATAATACCTAAATTCTCTTTATGTACCTCTAATTCTGCAAGAAATGTGCATATAATAATCATTGTTAGAAATATGCATAGCATAAAATATTTCATCATATAGAATACATGTTATTTATTCATAAATTTATGAAGGACGTATTTCACCAATTGAAATTTTGATTTTCTTGATTCCTTCCTCCTTGAAACATCTTCCCAACAACTGTACTCATGCCTCAATCTGAATTCTGAGTGAAAATTTACAACAACTACATCCTACAATTCCACTCTTTATGAGAAATTCAATTACCCAAATCAAAATTATGGGTTTACAGATGTCTTCTAATCCTCAATACATTTCCAACAACTATTTGTTTTCTCAAATACGAGCTCCGAGCTGAAAGTTATGGTCCAAAGAAGTTTAGGTTGTTTTACTCAATTTACTCATGTATGCTACATGTGTCTTATTTCTATTCCTGCACATTTTCAGGTACCCATAACCAAAATTTGACTCCACCACTAGCTTCTATGGGTCATAAGATTTCTATCGACCTCTCTTGTGCCCCAAATGAACTTATGAGCATAGAGTTATGCCCTTTGGAAGTAATATCGATGCAAACATTTTACCCTCATTGTTTTGGTTGTAACTTTCTCATACAAGCTCTATTTCGCGAACCATTTAACTCATTGGATAACTCTCTTCAATTTATTTATTTGAACTACAGAGACACAATGTACCTTGCTACACTTTGTTCTCTTCGGTTTTGACTTGTTAAAAATATCATTTAGGGCCTCAAAAATGCCCCGCAAGTTAATGACCTTCAAAAATATGAAAACTTTGAAACATTGCACACA
>JASDQU010244593.1:22226-41790 GCA_032191745.1 Picea mariana
GAATGATTTGGTTACAAAGGTTTATGGAGGAAATGGGAAAGAAGCAGGAGAACAGCTAGTTTTACTGTGACAGTCAGAGTGCCATTCACCTTGAAAAGAACTCAGCCTTCCATTCGAAGACTAAGCATATACAGTTGAGGTACCACTTCATACGATCTGCCTTGGAAGATGGAAAAGATACACACTAGCTAGAATCCTGCAAACATGTTAACAAAGGGAGTAACCAGGGAGAAACTGAGCAGAGGGAGTAACCAGGGAGAAACTGAGTTCCTGCTCAGTTTCAGTTGGTCTTTAAGAATGAAGATGAAGATGAGAAATTTGCCAAGTCCAAGAAGGTTCAAAGTCCAACATATACAGTAGCGGTGGAGTTGTTGAGATCAGTCTCCAAGTGGGAGATTGTTGGTTGTGGAGCCTGATTATCTTCCTGATTAAGAGGTCCTTGCTTTCAGCCGTGTTTATACCCCATGAAGTATTTACACCCCATAAGTATGTACACTCTTCCACGCGGGGGAGTGCATAGGGGGTCCAGGGGGACTATCCCCCTAGCTGGGGGGTTTTGGGGCAAGCAGGCCCCCAGCGGGGGTTCGGGGGCATCATCCCCCAATGGGGGTTCGAGGGCGAAGCCCCCAAAGCAAAAATTGCCTTGTAAAAGTATATTGTAATTTCATTGTCAATCTAGACCGTTCATTATAAGGTCGCAGATCTAACGGTAGAGATTATGTTAGGGTTTTTTTCCCTAGAAGGCAACCCTCTTTTATGAGGGAAATGTATTGCGGCTATGTATAATAGTGAATATTGTATTCTGAGAGAGGAGACTGTGAGAGAAAGAAGAGGAAGTTACAGCGGGTTTTGTTGTAGGTTGTATCCCTTCATTTGCTGGATAACAATAAAAGAAGGACCTGGCAATTTCTCTAGTGGACGTAGCCCACACTGGGTGAACCACGTAAATCTGTGTCTCTCTTGTATTGTGTGTCTTTTGTGTTTTGTTTCTGCATTTGTTTTATTTTATTTCTCCGCGGTCCTGTTTTTCTAACATGACCTGTTTCTTGCATGGCACCAAAATACACATCTTGTTGAATCTATCCATGAAGAAATATAGATAATCAAAACCTATCCGAGACATTGGAAATAATCTATGGATATCCTTTCCCATGGCTGAAAAGGTACTCGAAGTGGTGTATATAACCCCAACTTTTTGTTTCTAGGATTTCTTATGGCACACATAACACACCCTTTGATATACTTGTAAATTGTTTCAAGCATTCAAGGCTAATAATAATATCTATTTAATTGTGCAACTGTCTTACCAACCCCAAAATCACCAGAAATAAGAGATGTATGAGATTCTCTTATTATATTTACTCTTTCATCTATGGGTATACAAAGTTTCCCAAGATGATATAACAAATTGTTGTGCATATAATAATCTGAATGTTGATTTCCATGTGTTAATACATCATATCCATCTCTAAAATCATCATCCTTATCATATTTTTCTGCGTAAATTTCATGAGCTAAAGGATTGTATATGAGTATTGTGCATGAATTAATGACTAGTATTGACAACATATCTACAACCCTGTTATTAATACCTTTCTTATACTTGATTGCCAAATGAAACTCTTGTAAGAAACCCATCCACCAGAAGTGTCGTGACTGTTGTAGCTTGGTCTGTGACTGCAAATATTGTTGTTGTTCCTGAGATTTACTCTAGGCTCACAGAATAATGTCAGGCATTCAAAGTTTATAATATTTGTTTTTATAGTGCTTTTCTACCTTCAACTTGAGATGAACCTTCAATAACCTAATGATTTAGAAAACACAGAGGCAATATCTCTTCCTTTGTTTTTTTATCGATATTCCAAAGATGGAAAGTAAAATTATAGAAAAAAAAATTGACAAACAAAGTAAGGTATCCAATGCTAATAAATATTACCTTATTCGCAATAGAAGAAACATGAAGAGTATGTATTAAATATGAATTAAGATGAGGAAATCCACACAGATACAAGTCTTGTTTTATTTACAGTAATAACAAAGGAAAAGTTGTAGCTGAAAAAACATCCAATTATATGAACCACAATAGATGTATTACTAAATTGTAATCATTTGATCCTTAAGCACCATAGAGTGAAGAAAATGAATTATGATAAAGTAGCAACACACAGAAAACACATAACTCAAAGAAATGAAATTTAGAATCTTTGTTTTTCCTGTATAAATTTGTATTAAGAAGTCTCTCTTTACATTCAACGAGAAAAATCCTTGATTATATCTCTAATATGTTTATTTATACAAAATCATCTTAAAAAAAATTGGTTAGACTTCCACACTTCTATCTCTCAAAATCGAATAAAATCTAAACTAACTAAATATTACAAAGATTTGAACATCTGTCCTTCTTCTGGAAACTCCTTCGCTTGTTAGTTGTATTGAGGTTTATCTTTCCTTCATTTTGTCATAGATGAAACTATCTTTTTTTTAATCCTTGTATTGTGTGTGCAAATCTAATAATGCAAGTACAAGCTTGGGGAGTTCTGTATTGAAATTTAATTCAAAGGTACAAGCCTTTTTATGCACCAATAGTAAATTCCTTTGAATTTTCACAGCAGCCTATTGGGTATTCTGATATTGTAAACTTTGTTTGACAAGAAGATCATTTAAGACTTGCAATTTAACATGATTGACTTTAAATATAGTATTTTGCATGCTCGCCCTACTTTTATTCATATTTTCTTTTCTTTTTTCAACCTCAACTTTCCCAATAAAAGCATGAATATCACTGAGATCAATTTATGCCATCTCTACATCCACAACTAAAAGATCATTTAGAAAAGCATTATTTTCTTCTTTAGCTAATATTTTCTTTCTTCAAGATTGGTTTCCCAAGATTGTAGTGTCACTTCTCCTTTCAATTGTTCAATTTCTGAAAAAGGAACAAACCATGGTATATTGAGATTTTGCTTCCACACTATGAGTTCCTAAAATTTGGATCTAGCAATAATAGATTCTTTCTATTTGTCAAAAATAATTTACAATGAATTATTAATGACATGATAATTTTTTTGGACAATATCCAAACTTTCATAGAAATTCTATTGAACTATTTGCAATCCCTCATTGATTTCCAATGCTTGTTTCTTAAAAGAAGTGATGCCAAGAAGTGTATGTTCAATTGTAGTTAGTCAGGCTTGCAATTGACTTATGAATGTATCTCTCTGGGAAATAGTGTTCTTACTCAAGTGTTGATCTTGAATACTTACCTTCAATTTCTCCTCTAACTGTTTGATCTGCTGCTCCAAACCTTGTTTGACCTGAGTTAGTTCAGAAATTACTTTCTCCTTGAAAACAACCTCTGATTGTCTCAAACCATTTTGCAACTGCTCAATTATAAAAAAAAACTAGTCAAGTTTCTCTCTCAATTCATCTACTTACCATAAGTTGTTGAAAATTCCCCCAGGGATTCTGCTACCTGTTTTGTGAAGTCGGGATCACTCTGACCCTGTCCATCAAATATCTTTTTTTTCCTTCTAGTAATTACTCCTCCCTTTTTTTGAACTTCTCTTCGTACAATAGATTTCCTTTTCTTGTTGAAGAAGAAATTCGATGAAGGCATTTCTTCTGGTTCAATGGGTTTCAAATCATCTTCTTTTATTACCTTTGAACCAGGCATCTCAAAACTTGTTGCTAGGGGAGTTAAAGATGGGATGGGAATTGCAAGTGCAATAGATTCCCCTTGAGTTGTGACTCTTTTACAGGAGTTTCAGTGTTTGAAGTCAACTGAAGAAGAGTATGTCCATGCTTCATTAAATCTTCAAACAATGCAAATGTTTCTTCAAGGGTCTCACCTGGTAAGGTTGATCCCGTAATTGTTGTTTCCTAGGACAATATCTCTGGCATTTTTTCAACTTCTTTCGTTTTGACCTTAGGTAGATCATGTTGCTTGGGATTTGATGATGGTTTCACATGTGAAGGTGGATTACCATTATGAATAGGACTTTGTTCTAATTGCAAAATCTTGGGTAAACCTCTCCTTCTGTGCTTTTGGAAATTAAGAAAACTTGATTGTTTCTTTTCAGGAAGATTTTGAAACCTGGATATAACTTCATCATATGATCTGGCTCTTATGAAAACCTCATAAAAAGGTGAATCTTCAAGGAAATATTTGTTCATATTAAATTGGGCCTAATAGTTTTCTACCACTCTATGTGGATCATTCTTTTTTAATTCAATGGTAGAGAATGTAATATCATCAAAGGTTGAATCTTCAACCTTACCATGTACAAAATATGATAATGAAAATATACCAACATGTATAGGATAGGCTAGCCAAACTCTTTTCTGTGCAGCCTTCAATTCTTTGGCAATACTTGCAGAAACTATCTGATAAGATACCTCTCTGCAGATAAATCTATCTGGTACAAATATAGGTAGAGCATGCGGAGATGCATAATAACCAAAAACTATGATATAAGAAAAACTTTCTTCAATATACCACTCTGCAATAACACCTAGATTCCCCATTATTTGTTAAGAAATTGTTGGAGGAGGATGACCATAAATGGCTTCATGAATCATAATAATAACATTGTGGAAAATCTCATAAAAACAATCCTTTGCATTTTCCTCCCATAGTTTGGAATGATAAATGTGTATTGGCTCAGTAACAGTTGGGGTCCAGTTCCAATTCATCAGAGGAAATGGGGTTCTGAGACATATAACATCCATAATATATGCAGACATATAAAAGGGATCATGCTCTCCTTTGGATTTCGGGGCTGTATAAACCTCAATTTGTTTGACCAAATTATCTTACAACAACTTTCCCCAATCAAAAGTAAGGCCCTCTACAACTTCATGAATTATAGGAACCCACTCTACAATGAAATGTGTAGGGACGTTCTTTCTGAATGGTCTATAAAGAATCATAGCTACATACATAATGTGTGCATCACAAGAAGTAGTAGAGTATATGCCATGACTATCTTCTTTGAATTTGTTTTCATTTCTCCATAAGGTTTTAACTATATCATGGAAAGTCCTATCATAACTTGTATATTCATCTTTCTCAAATTTCATCACAAATGGTGCATTATAAACATATCTAGGATTTCTATATAATTTATACATTACTTGGATGTCCTTGGGTCAAAATGGGCCAACAATAGTCTTTTAATGATTGTAAATTGTTGTGGTCCATATATCTACATGGTAAAAAGCCCAACTTATCATATCCTTATAGGGAAACAATAGTCTTCTAATGGTTGTAAATTGTTGTGGTTCGTATATCTACATGGTCCAAAGCCCAACTTATTATATCCTTATAGGGAAACAATTTTGGCCTTGCTGCAACTTTGTGAAGCTCTGACTTGGCCACCTCCTTAATCTTATTTACATTCGATGTGTTTTCACCCTCGCTTGATTCACCAGAGGTGAGGGATTTTTCATCTTTTAGGATTTCATAAACCCTTAAGTTGAAATGCATCTCTTGTCAATTATTTTTTAAGCTGAGTTAAATATCGTGAATTAAATATGGTAGTTTAAAGTTTAAACATTTCAAGTTTTGATTTTTTTTTTAAACATATTATCTATTTAATTTTATTTGATTTTTTTTAAACATATTATCTATTTAATTTTATTTGTAGAGTTGAGTGATTAAGTTTATATAATTAGAATGCTTCATCAATTTTTCCAAATGCTGAATTTATTATATATTTAAAATGCAATTTAAAAAAATAAAAATTAGGATTTCACTCAAATTTTTATATCTTCAATTTCTAAAAAAAAAAATACCAAAACATAAAACATTTAAAAAACACCTAACTAAATCTACATTCCATATCCATTGCTATGATACCTAAAAGAAATTCCAAAACATAAAAAAATTTAAAAAAACCTAACTAAATCTACATTCCATGTCCATTGCTCTATGAACCATAGCAACTGTCAGTCACAACAACTCTACTTGAAAAGAATGGTGTTGTCTAGTTGTTCTACCAAATGGTTTTTTTTGTCAACCATATAAATTTACACGAATCACTGTTTTTTGTTGTTCAAAATCCATTTCTACATGTAGAAATGGATTCAACATGCTGAAAAAATCTGGGGCACTGGGATTATACAGAAATAATCACTCAAATCTACTAATCTAACAATTTCTCACCAGATTTTGCTAAGTGCTAGCTTCACTCAATGGTAAAAGCACCTAAGTAAATTGATTTGTCATCATGGAAGGACACAAACATCTCTACACACATTCAGGAGTCAAAGACGCTGCATTTTTGGCATAACTACCCAAACACTTATGCAGACGCAGCGTAGGTAGCGTTGCGTAATATTTTACAGAATGCAGAATTGTCATACAGGCACTACCCACAGGTGTTGCGTAATATCTTACAGAGAGCAGGTTTACACACAGGCACTACTGAATTTTTCAACAGAGGACAAATGTAGCCACAGATATGCAACACAGGGGCGCTACCCACAGGCGTTGCCTTCTCTCCTTGTTCCATTTTAGGGGGCGCTACATAGAATTGCTACCCAAGGGAGTAGCCAGCAAACACCAGGGATCTAGGAAGACTAAGCCAATAGTTTTGGATAAGTTAATAATGAAATAACTAACTGAAGTAGCAGTTGGTGTGCAGAGGACAACTATAAGCTCCAAAAGCACACATGGAAAAAGAGGAGTTGAGCAATAAAAGAGGATCAAAGCAGTTAGAAGCATGATTGGGTTTAGTCACCAACACTTCCCTGTTTTATAGCATAGGCGGTTATCTTAGTTGTTAGAATAAATAAATGTTCTGGAATTTTTAAGGAAAAGAGGCCAGCTCGTACATCCAGTTGTTGCCTCCCTTTCTTGTTATAAATAGATAGTTGAATTTCTTTAATGGGTCAGATGGTAGAGCAAGGCTCCCAAGAAACTGTAATATTTTTGATAAAGTGATTGTGATCTAGTATGTACTAGACTTAAGACCTTTTGATTAATAGAAATCAGCTCCTGTTTCAGACTATTTGCTTCTAATGATAAATGTTCATATTTGAATTCTTCATATGAATGACTGTGGTAATGATATGATGGAGGTTTGATCATTTTATTGTCATGGTGTTTATTTAGCTCCTTAGTTTCCAATCTCAAGAAGATCTTGTTTTAAGAAACTTTCTTCCTTTGGGATTTTGTGGACTTGATGTTTGCTGTAGCAATTATATTCCTCTCCTTCAAGTCTTCTTTCTATCCACATTTACTCCCAAACTACTGGTTACAATTAGTCAAGACCTTATTTTTTGTTACATGTTAGCCCTATTTCTGAGTGAGGATATTATAATTTCGAGTTTTTCCATTCGACCTTTCAAAAAACACTCATACTTTCACATATCGTTTGATGGGTACTTGGCTTACCTTCCTTGCAATCAGAAGGTGACTCCTAGTGCTAACATACTTCACGATCTCTCTTACTGAGTGCATCAGCCACTTGATTTTCCTTCCCCTTTATATGCTTAATCTCGAAGTCATATTCACTCATAAATTCCATCCATCTAGTTTCCCTAGCATTTAATATTGGTTGTCTAAAAAAATGCTTCAAACCAGAGTGGTATGTTCTTAGCTCAAATTTCTTACCCATAAGGTAATGCCTCTATATTTTCAATGCATGTACAATCGTTGCTAACGCCAAGTCATGTGTAGAATAATTCCTCTCGCACTCTTTTAATTTTCTGGACTCATAGCATACCACATGGTCCTTTTGATTGAGAACTCCACCGAGTCCTTCCTTGCATGAATTGATGCACAAAAAAAAAAATCTTTTCTTGGATATGAAATATTCAATATTGTTACACTTGTCAATAATCCCTTCAACTGTTAAAAACTCTCTTCACACTTGGAAGTCCATTCAAACTTCACTCCCTTCTTTTGCAAAGAAGTGATTGGACTTGCAATATTTGAATTTTTTTTAATGAATCTTTGGTAATAACCGAAAAGACCCATGAATGATCTGGCCTCTTTCACATTCTTTGGCACTGGCCATCCTCTAATGGCCTCTATATTCTCAGGATCAAATTCTATTCCTGCCGCTAAAATTATATGCCCCAGGTAGTGCATCTTCTTTTGGTAAACAATTCACTTACTTAGCTTAGCATAAATTTATGCTCTCTTAAAACTTGCAACACCATTCTTAAATGTTTCTCATGTTCTTGTTCTGATTTGGAATATACGAGTATATCATCTAAGTACACAATCAAAAACTTGTCTAGGTACTCCCTAAACACTCCATTCATCAAACATGTAAAAACTTTTGGGGCATTTGATAGTCCAAATGGTACTACCATGAATTAATAATTCCCATATCTTGTTTTAAATGTTGTCTTGTTGATGTTGTATTCCTTTATCCTTACTTGATGATAGCTTGATCTTAAGTCAATCTTCGAAAATATTCTCGCACCTTTCAGATGATCAAACAAATCATCAATTCTTGGCAAAGGATACTTATTCTTTATGGTAACCTTATTAAGCTGCCTAAAATCAATACACAACCTTAAGGTTTCGTCCTTCTTCTTTACAAAAATAATCGGGGCTCCCCAAGGTGATACACTTGGGTGTACATATCCCTTCTTCAAAATTTCTTCAAGATGGATCTGTAACTCTTTTAGTTATGGTGTGCCCATTCTATAAGGTGTCTTAGACACTGTGGCAACTCTTGGCACCAAATCAATAGAGAAACCAATGTCTCTCTTTGTTGGAAATCCTAGGATTTCTCTAAAAACATATTCAAAATACCTCAAGATCGGATGGTCTTCAATTATTTCCACTTTGTCTTTGTCTTCCTCCTCCATATGGGTTGCAAACATTTGACATCCCTTCTTGAATATCTTCTTCAACTGCATATCTGAAATCTCTCTAACAACTACAACTCTTGGAATGCCTTGAATCTTTCCTTGCTTACCTTCCTCATCAAGACATCTAATTGTCTTGTTGTAAAAATCTAGGAAAACATGATGTTTTTCCACCCAATCCATGCCAATTAGTAAGTCATATAAACCCAATGGTATGATTTTTACATCTGCCTTCGTATTGAGTCCATTCATGTCTATTTGACAATCTTTAACCAACTCATTGATTTTCCTCTTATCCCCCATGGCTAACTGAACTAACCAAAATTTTTTATTCTTACTTATTTTGAAGTGAAATATTTCAACAATGTTATCATTTATATAACTATGGCTAGCTCTAGAATCAATTAAAATAGATATGGGATGGTTATCAATCTTACCTTCCACTTCGATCATGGGGGATTGATATTCTTCCTACTTGTTGTACAAGGATACATAAATTCTTGGCATGCTCCCTCCCATGTATTTCACTGTTTCATCCTCCTGAATGTTGTCGACAGTCCTCATTCTTTCTCCTTTGTGATGGTGTTCCCTATATAAGTGGTTTCCCTCACATCCACAACATTGAACAGGTTGTTTCCTTAGCCTTTTCCCAAATGAATCTACATTATTTTTCTCATTTTCGGGTGCCTGGCATTGTTGATTCGCTTGGGAGTTATTTCCAAAAAAGGGTGGCTTAAAAACTTCATGCCTTTGATCCTTTTCTCCCTTTCATCTTGTCATTCCAAGCCCTTTGGAAAACTGGCCTTCCTTTTCTTTTCTCATAAAGGTGCCTCTCTCTCCTTATGGTTTCCTCCAAGGTATTGGGATTATCATATTGTATCTTTTCATTATAGAAAGAGGGTAACCCACTTAGAAACCTTTGGATTTTGACTTTCTCATCCTTGATGAAGTAAACATACTTCAACAATTCAAAGAACCACTTATCATATTCCTCCATTGTCATGGTTCCCAATTTGAGTTCAAATGACTCTTTCATCTTTCTTTCATAATAATGCTTGGACAAATATTTATCTTGGAAATATCCTTTTAATTTCCTCCATGATATCCTCTTCTCATCAAGGTTCTTGGCTTCCTTAAGCTGATCCCACCACATGGATTCCTTTCCTTGCAAGTGGTAGGTGGAAATTATAGCTTGTAACTAGGATGGGTAATCATGCAGCTGGAAATATTTATTCATTTCCAACAGCCCTGCCTCTACCTCTACCTCTTCTCCTTTTCTTTGCTCACCATTGAAAGTAGGTGGATTTATTTTATTGAGTTCACCTTGCAAGATGTCTGCCTCATGCCTTCTTCTTTACCTCTGAACATGAGACACACTTGGACTATTCCCTTTCCATGATCTTACATGAGTAATTATAGTGGGACACCTTGGATAATGATGGTGCCTTCTCATGCTTCTTGATTTCCTATCATTTCCATTATCATCCCTTTTTCTATGGGATCTAGATGTTGATACTTGTCTAGCACTAGCTAATTGCTTGGTGCCAAAATCCTTGTTAACTTTCTTATGCAACATATTCAAACTTTTAAGTATCTCTTCCTGAGCCTTCATAATCCTTTCATTATCATCCTTGTAGCTCTGCACTTCCCTATGCAGACTTCTCATAGAGATAAGCTATTTCCTATCTCTTCTTCCATTTGAATCTGTCTTAGCATTCCCCATGCTAAAATGATGACCTATGATCTCTTCCTCATGGATGTAACATCCTTGATCAACTTCCATGACTCCAGTCCTCATATAATAACTAAATTCTCTTTCTGTACCTCTAATTCTACAAGAAATGTGCATATAATAATTATTGTTAGAAATATGCATAGCATAAAACATTTCATCATATAGAAGACATGTTATTTATTCATAAATTTATGAAGGACGTATTTCACCAATTGAAATTTTGATTTTCTTGATTCATTCCTCCTTGAAACATCTTCCCAACAACTATACTCATGCCTCAATCTGAATTCTGAGTGAAAAGTTACAACAACTACACGCTGCAATTCCACTCTTTTTACTGCTACAAAACTCTATTTATTAATTTATGAGAAATTAAATTGCCCAAATCAAAATTATGGGTTTACAAATTTCTTCTACTCCTCAATACATTTCCAACAACTATTTGT
Source organism: Picea mariana (assembly GCA_032191745.1). Lineage (NCBI taxonomy): Eukaryota > Viridiplantae > Streptophyta > Pinopsida > Pinales > Pinaceae > Picea > Picea mariana. The sequence continues at coordinate 33,234 of JASDQU010244593.1, forward strand.
TTTCTCAAATCCGAGCTCTGAGCTGAAAGTTATGGTCCAAAGAAGTTTAGGTTGTTTTACTCAATTTACTCATGTATGCTACATATGTCTTATTTCTCTTCCTGCACATTTTCAGGTGCCCATAACCAAAATATCACTCCACCACTAGCTTCTATGGGTCATAAGATTTATATCGACCTCTCATGTGCCAGAAATGAACTTCTGAGCATAGAGTTATGCCCTCTGAAAGTAATATTGATGCCAACATTTTACCCTCATTGTTTTGGTTGTAACTTTCTCATACGAGCTCTGTTTCGCGAACCATTTACCTCATTGGATAACTCTCTTCGAGTTATTTATTTGAACTACAGAGACACAATGTACCTTGCTACACTTTGTTCTCTTGGGTTTTGAATTGCTAAAAATATCGTTTAGGGCCTCAAAAATGCCCCACAAGTTAATGACCTTCAAAAATATGAAAACTTTGAAACATTGCACACAAAATTCACTATTTTATTACAATAACAGTTCTTTAAATATCAATCATTGATCTCCAATCATGATACACAAAAACCATTGATATGAACCTATCGACCATCGACGATTGATATCATCCTTTAGATGCGCAAAACGTTTTTCCAAAGCTACCGATCCGACCGTTGGTCGTCAGTCTATTTCCTCGGTACCCGATTTTTAAACAAATATTAAAACGACCATTGAAGATATTTGTTGGTGAATGAAAAAATCTCCACTCAATCTTTTGATTCCCGACCACCTGCCAATCAGTGATCGACAAGCCTCGATGATTGTCGAACGCTTTCCCAAATCGATCGATTTGACCATCGTCCACTTTTGTTGGGTGACCTGGCAACTGCTAACGTGGCATGACACATCATCGTAAGGTGTCAACTTGGGTGACATGGCATGACACATGTATTTTTATGTGGCACAACACTTGGATGATGATGTCATCATCCTCTCTTCCCCATCGACCATCGACCAATTCTCTTGGACAATACAGATACCTCGACGACTTCGACCGACGCCAAACCATCAACACATCGACCATCGATGACTTCTCTTGCTTGATTCAAACATTTCACCAAAATAGTCAGACCTCTGACCATTGACCCATCGACCATCGACGAATTTTGTTGCTCGTTTGGGACACTTCACTGAATCGGTCGACGCTCGACCACTGGCCCATCGGCCATCGACGACATCCATCGGAAATTGAAAACACTTTGGTATATTTGGCCAAACCCTAACCATTGGCCATTGATTGTCAAAGATGTTTTAGGGTCGAACCAAACTCTTTTCCATTTCATTCGATCTGTCCATCGGTCGTCAACAATTTCTCTTGGTGGACTTTAACGCTTAGAAAAATTTTGACCTTTCTCTGATTGATCTGAACTAAAGAATTGATCCCTTTCACAACCCCCGATTTAATCCTAGACATTGATATGATTAACCTTTAAAATGGTTGAAACATTATGAGTTTTTAAATTTATCATAGTGAATCCCAGTCGTCGATCTCGAGTTTAAAAGAGATCTCAATCGTTGATCCACCAAACTGCATGTAACTCTATAGGAGACCATTAAAACTCGAATTTTGACCATTTTAGGTGAAATTTCGATCTGCAACTTCACCGCTCTACTCCATTAACCTTGTTAAATTGTCCGGAGTCACTCAAACTCAGATTTTTTCCCACGAATTTGGGGATTTCTCTCAAAATTCTTTGTTTTTCCCCAAATTAGTCACAGACAAAATCTGCTACAACAAACATTCACGAATTTGCACACATCTTAGCCCATACAATCTCGGTGTTCGAACCAGAGCTATGATACCATAATGTAACATACCCCAGACCATATGAGTGACATTACGGTGTAGAATACTCTTAAAAAAGAATTTTTTGCTAACCAAAACAATTCATTTACCATTAGTTGATTTCTTGTAGCTTACAACTACGAATTCAAATATATTTAGCTACTCTCTACAGCCATAAAATAGGTGCATCTACAACATGCCAATAATCAACATGAAATGCAACTAAACAAATCATTATAGAAAAATATAAATCACTTCCAAATAAACAAAGTGCATGCACAACAATTCAACACAAAATTTAACATAACAACAACATAAAACACTTATCTTTTCACAACAATTGTGCAACCAGGTGCTTGGGACAAATGTTCCACCCAACCATGGACTGTTTGTTCCAAATATCAATAACCATTCACCCTAGAGTTGAGGCTCACAATCCACAAAAGAGGGTGGTCTCTCACAGTCCATTCACAACTCATAAATCTCTCAACCCAACTGATATTCTCCTAAAACTACCCCAATTTTCCACTAGCTCTCTTCCTCTTCACCTGTCCAACCCAAGGAATGTACCCATTCACTGATCTCAGTCTGTCGGGTGTCCCATTCTTTTATCAGGGTCTCTCTGGCACAAGTATATAGGAATCTCTCAATTGGTAACTCAAGGGAAATTGTTGCTAGGAAACCTATTAGAAAACCAGCAACAACACTTGTTGTTTCAATGCAACTCACCCAAGATTTCACTCTTCAGACCTGACAACCTAGCTCTTCATTTTTCCATCTCCAATTCGCTCAAATTACGTTCCAACATGCTCTAGAATTTTCCCTCCATGGATGAATCAACTTCAAGCTATGTTTCTTCCTCTCCCCTTGTTTCCCATACATAAACTTGACTAGCTAAAAATTGTTTCCCCAATCCATATAGATTTCCTCTCTTTGGCTTGCCTTTCTTGACTCACACCCTTCCCCAAGCTAATTTTACTCAACCCCCATGTGCCCAATAAATTTGAGATGTGAACACTCACACCCACCCTCTTACATGTATTCAATGATTGGCTTTGGGAACACTCAATCAGAAACGGGAAGGTTCATATACAAATAGAAACTTTAGGAAAATGAGTTAAATTAATATACATGGGTATTTTCCCCTTGGACCCCTCTTGGCCATTATCCTAGACACTCCTCTCTCTTGTGTATTAATTCATCCCCCATCTCTTGTCCATGACCCCTTAGAAGCTGACATCACATTTTTATTAATAAAACAAGGAAATACAATTCGCATATTACATTGCTTTGGATGTAGCCACACATTATATCTAAATAAATACTAACTAAAATGGGGATTATAGTGAGGATGTTACACAATGAGATCCCATAAATGAGACCAAAACTTTCCCAAAAAATGAGAGTCTCAATCTAATATAATAGATGTAGGAAGTCCAAAATGAGCCCATACAGTAGTAAAGAACATCTTTGTTGTTTGTTTAGTTGTGACTTGTTTCTTGTATGGCATGAAAATACACATATTGTTGAATCTATCCATGACGACATACAGATAATCATGACTTGTTTCGTACATCGAACACAATCCATGGATATACTTTCCCATGGTTGAGAAGGCACTGGAAGTGGTGTATATAACCCAAACTTTATGTTGCTAGGCTTGCTTGCGGCACACATAGCACACCCTTTGATATACTTAGAAATTGTTTCGTTCATTTGAGGCCAAGAAAAATATCTATGTAACTGTGAAACTGTCTTACTAACCCCAAAATGACAAAAAATGAGAGATGTATGAGCTTCTCTTATTATATTTACTCTTTCATGTCTAGGTATACTAATTTTTCCAAGATGATATAACAAATGGTTGTGCATATAATAATCTAAATGTTGATTTCCACAAGTTAATACATCATATACATTTCTAAAATCATCATCCTTAGCTTATTGTTCTGCATAAATTTCAAGAGCTAAAGGATTATACATGAGTATTGTGGATGCATTAATCATTGGTCTTGACAACATATCTACAACCTTGTTATGAATACATTTCTTATACTTTATTAACAATGAAAATGTTGTAAGAAACCCATCCACTGGAAGTGTCGTGATTGTTGTAGCTTGCTCTATAACTACAAATACTGTAATGGTCGATGATCTGTATGAATTTTAGTCTCCTTTTCCATTAAGTAATGATTCCATTTCTTTACAAATTGTACCAATGCATACAGTTCCTTATCATATATTGGATAGTTAATCACAACTTGAGTGAAAGTCTCAGAATGATAACATATACATTTTCCTCATTACATAAAGACTACTCCCATGGCATATCCACTTGCATAGGTTTGAATCTCAAATGGATGTTGTAAATATGGCAGAGCCAAAACTGGTGTTGTTCTTGTCTTTTCCTTCAATGTCTCGAATGCTTTCTACTGCTTTCCTCCCCATTGAAAGACTTGTTTAACACTTGTTAATGCATGTAGATGAGTTTCTATGTATGAGAAATTAGCAATGAATTTCCTCGAGTATTGTACTACTCCTAAGAAGCTTTGGACTTTTGTGGGATTAGTTGTCTTGGGCCATTTCACAAGGACTTCTACTTTTGCGGGATCTATTTTTAGTTGACCATTCCCTACAATGTAACCCAAATATACCAAAGAAATTTTGCCAAATTCACATTTAGACATTTTGATATATAGCTTCTCTTTCTTAAATATTTCAAAGACTTTTTTGACATGCATCATATGATCTTCCCATCTTTGACTAAAGATCAATATATCATATAAATAGATGGTAACAAAATAATCTATGTAAGGTATGAACACATCATTCATTACCGTCATAAATGTTTTTGGTGCATTTCATAACCCAAATGGCATAACTAACCATTCGAACAATCCTTTCTTGGTCTTGAAAGCAGTTTTCCATATGCCACCTTCTGTAATTTTGATCTAATGATAACCACTTCTCAAGTCCATCTTAGTGAAATAAACAACATTCTTTAATTTATCCAATAAGTTATCAATTATGGGAAGACGATAACGGTTTTTTACCATAATATTGTGCAAGGATCGAAATTCAATACACATCCTCCACGTTTTATCTTTCTTTTGAACTAATACAATAGGAGAAACACACGGAGATGATATTGACCTACTAATTCCTTTATTAAGAAACTCCTAAACTTACTTCTTTATTCATGCATTCTCGATCACTGATGACCTATACATTCGAATATTTGGAAGAGAAGCATCCTGTTGCATATATATTTCGTGTTCAACCTCCCTCTTAGGAGGCAACCCAACAGGTTCCTGAAATAACTCATCATAGTTAGATGTGATTTTGTCCAACTCCTTTTTATGATCCGGATCACAACATGAAAAAGCATTTGTTATATCTTCTTATTTTTCCTTCACTATCATTATAACAAAATATTTGCTTGCGCTCACGAGTCTCTTCATTTTCCCTATGCTCACTAAAGAAAAATTATTCTTGATACGATGAGATCTGATGATAAATTCAACCCTGGCCTTGAAAATCGATATTTATTCTCTTTACGATAGAATATGGCATTCTTGTCAAATAGATATGGAATACCCAAGACAATGCCACAAATGTCAAGAAGCATAACATGTAACTCAATCTTGTCAAAGAACTTAACTATAATTACAAATCTAATCTTACACTCTTTTGTCACCTACAACTTAGCATCTTCACACACCCATCCTAATGGATAAGTATTTTTATGAGGTGTCTTATTTGAACCCATCCTCTTAACAATTGCTTCAGATATTAAGTTAACTTGAGATCCACTATCAAATAAAATATCTACTTTTGTATGCTTGACTATAACTCTGACATGAAAAATCTTGCTTATTTTCTTTTGATCAGTATCACTTTCCAATTTAGCAAATTGAATTGAATAATTTCAATTGATAGTTGATATAGCTTTGCTTCCTATTTCCATGATATTATATTCATCCCCAACATTTGACCCTACATCCTAATGAATTGATGCAACGGTCTTTTGCTTCCATTTATCCTTAAAATTTGTCGGTCATAATTCTGGATGCAATTTCCAACACCCTCATGTCCCTTCTCTTATAGTGGGAACATGTAGTTCTTCCCTCAGCTTTCTTTACTGTAGTTTATTTCTTACTCTTCCATTTACCATTTAGTTTGTTTTCAAACTTGTCTGGATTCTTATCTTCAATCTCATTCTTACCCTTACTAGCCTCCAGATGTGTAGCTTGTACTGAAACTTTATCAATGTTAGTAGGTTAAACATTAAAATAGTGTGATGGAGATATGAGTGCATGCAAACAATATACTTTATAAGAGTTCCATGGGTATACAATGGAATCCCTAAGGATAATGCCTTCTTTTTTAATTCTTATGTATATTCTTGAAAATTTTGGCCTTTACCCTTCCTTAAATGCTTCCATTCTATTATTGTCATTTGCGTATAACCCAGTGGATATAATTGTTTTCTTATAGCCTCAGTAAAGTTATCCTAAGAATAGATTACTTTACCCTTTTGAACACGATCAACTTGCATCTTACTCTCCCACGATATTAAGGTTGTGTCACTTAGTAGAAGAGCAGCTAGTTGTATCCTTGTAGCTTTGTCCACAAAATTTTGAAATATGAAATATACCTCTATTTTTTTAATCCAGTTGTCCAATTTCTCGACATTCAATTCTCCATCATAGATCGGCAATTGAAAATTGACATCCAATTTCAAGAAAGGCACATTACAATTAGACTTCTTAGAGGACTTATTTTGATGAGAAGAATGTTCACTTACCTTAGAAGAAGACGATGATGGGGATGGTGAAGGGGAATCTGAAGGTCCACCACCTTCGCCTCCTCCTTCTCCAACATTGACTTTATTACTTTAATTATATTGATCCAATATATTTCATGCACAAAATTTATCAAGTAATAATCGGGTGAGAGAATGGGTAGGTCCCAAAAATAAAATTTATCAAGTAATATTTGGGTGAGAGAGTGAGCAGGTAAAAAAAATGATAATTACACGGAAGGATTTTTTTAAGGGGAGGTTCCTCACCCTATTTCCATCGTCTTTTGAGGCCCTATAGAATCCTTCCATGTGTTAGTGTAATTAGTTAGAATAATATGGAATAATGTGGCATATATTTTCCTATTTTCGTCTTGTACTTGACCTCTCTCCATCCCTTTGTTGCATCGCTACCCTTATCCTTTTTACCACACCTCCCTCCACCTCCTTGTTGTACCACTGCCCTTATCTTTCCCCTTTTCATTATGTCACCCTGTTGGACTGCCACCCTTATCCTTTTTACCGCACCTCTCTCCACTAACCTATTGCACCACTGCCCTTATCCTTCCCCTTTTTAGTGCACCAGCCTGTTGCACAGACACCCTTAACTAGACGCAATTCCATACAAAAACCTGTGTATATATAAAAAAATTCTAACTTACCTGGTGGCACTTCTTTGTGAGTAAATTTGTATGATCGGTTATTTAGAATAGATCATATGGCCATGCTTGAAAATTATGCATAAATGGATCTTTGTAGGGAGAGTTAATGACCCTTCCAGGCTTTAGATTCTATCCAACAAAAGAGGAGATGTTGGGCTTCTATATGAACAAAAGGATCCAAGTAGGCCACCCATTGAACTTCAATAAAATTATACCGACTTTAGACTTGTATCCATATGATCCCTGGGAATTTTACCACGTACATTTAATTATTTTCTTCTTCACTTGTTTGAATTTCAGATTAAATTTTCAAATAGTTTTGGTCCAAAACATATTTAGATGTTGATTGGTTTTTAAATACATATAAACATCTACTTGATMWTCAAAATAATAATGATCTCTTGATTGTTTGCAAATTACATGTGAAATACTTATCTAACCAAATACACTTTAATGATAAAAGACTTACAAATAACTGAGCACAAAATGAACTACAATGATAATATCACATACAAAAGTTTGATAACGGAGTTCACCCAATTTGGGTTACATCTCTAAGTCCACTTCCAATAGAGACCTCTTTATTAATGCTTTGATTCGTGTGTTTTACAATGGCCTTTTCTACAATTCTCAAACCTAAAAACAGAGTGCACCATTGAATTTCTTGCGAAAAATCGTGAAAAATGAATATAAAGTTCCTAAAATTCCATCAAGGGACCTCTCGACATGCTTTACAATGTAACATCAAAGCCTTATTTCCCTTGGCATGAAATTCAAGACCATACTCTTCATATTAATGAGTGTGTGTCCCTTCCTCGGTCCGCACACCCATTAAATAAGTCGTGGGCCATTAAATCCCATCTGGATTCTGTGGTCATCATTAAATAGAATGTCATGGGAATTTCCTTAACATGAGGCACCTTTGGTACAATGGTTAAGGAATTTACTTAGCATGGATGAGGTCTCGAGTTCGATCCTCTGCGAACCTTATTTTTTGTTATAACATACAGTGGTTGTTGTATATATATATGGCATATAGTTTAAACCCTTCGTGGAGATTACAGTTATGATTATATTATATATCAATAGAACTGTGGGTTGAGGGCTTAGGCCCTTGACCTGTTTTTCCACCACCCATTACAATACATCAATTTAATTAAATTTGGTGCCCAATATGGTTAAGTAACATTTTTATGGTGCATTGGTAACAAAGGTTTGGGTAAGGTTTATGAAGGTCACGGGTTTGACCCCCGTTGACTCCCATAATTTTAATAAACCTTAACC
>JASDQU010244593.1:47267-80943 GCA_032191745.1 Picea mariana
CAGTTCCAATTCATCAGAGGAAATGGGGTTCTGAGACATATAACATCCATAATATATGCAGACATATAAAAGGGATCATGCTCTCCTTTGGATTTCGAGGCTGTATAAACCTCAATTTGTTTGACCAAATTATCTTACAACAACTTTCCCCAATCAAAAGTAAGGCCCTCTACAACTTCATGAATTATAGGAACCCACTCTACAATGAAATGTGTAGGGATTTTCTTTCTGAACAGTCTACAAAGCATCATAGCTACATACATAATGTGTGCATCACAAGAAGTAGTAGAGTATATGCCATGACTATCTTCTTTGAATTTGTTTTCATTTCTCCATAAGGTTTTAACTATATCATGGAAAGTCTTATCATAACTTGTACATTCATCTTTCTCAAATTTCATCACAAACGGTGCATTATAAACATATCTAGGATTTCTATATAATTTATACATTACTTGGATATCCTCGGGTCAAAATGGGCCAACAATAGTCTTGTAATGGTTGTAAATTGTTGTGGTTTGTATATCTACATGGTCAAAAGCCCAACTTATCATATCCTTATAGGGAAACAATAGTCTTCTAATGGTTGTAAATTGTTATGGTCCGTATATCTACATTGTCCAAAGCCCAACTTATTATATCCTTATTCACCAGAGGGGAGGGATTTTTCATCTTTTAGGATTTCATAAACCCTTAAGTTGAAATGCATCTCTTATAAATTATTTTTTAAGCTGAGTTAAATATCGTGAATTAAATATGGTAGTTTAAAGTTTAAACATTTCAAGTTTTGATTTTTTTTAAACATATTATCTATTTAATTTTATTTATTTATTTTTAAATATATTATCTATTTAATTTTATTTGTAGAGTTGGGTGATTAAGTTTATATAATTAGAATGTTTTATCAATTTTTCCAAATGTTGAATCTATTATATATTTAAAATGCAATTTAAAAAAATAAAAATTAGGATTTCACTCAAAATTTTATATTTTTAATTTCTAAAAAAAAAATACCAAAACATAAAAAGTTTAAAAAACACCTAACTAAATCTATATTCCATATCATTTCACAACACCTAACTAAATCTACATTTCACAACAACTCTACTTGAAAAGAATGGTGTTGTCTAGCTGTTCTACCAAATGGATTTTTTTGTTGTTCAAAATCCATTTCTACATGTAGAAATGGATTCAGCGTGCTAAAAAAATCTAGGACACTGGGATTATACAGGAATAATCACTCAAATATACTAATCTAACCATTTTTCACCGAGTAAATGTCCCCAGAAAAATCTTCATCTTCATTACGCCGAAAGGCATACACCTATTGACAATTGGCAGATTTAATAGGGGTTTAGTGCTTAATAAGTTTTCTATGGACAGGATTAAATATGGCTGGAATATTCTTAGTAGTCACACAAAATAAATGGCTGTGATTTCAATCATTAATTGCTTAGCTATTATAAAGACATCCGTTAATGTGTTTACTTTTTTACATTTACCTAATCATATTTAAAAATTACTTTGATAGCTAACTGATTACCATCTAAATGATTAACAAAAATTAAAATATTAACACAGATAAATGAAGCCCAACCATTTATTTGTTAATCAATAATAAAATTTAATATATTCTTTTCATCTTATCAACCTTTCGGCCTTGATCAGCCACAATTATGTAGCTGTGCTAGTTTCGTATAACATTTAGCAAACAGCTAAAAAATGATTGCTGTCGTGAAGATTTGGTTTCTAATCGTTGAGGTTGACAAACGTCGAGGTCGTGGGGTCGTCTTCTGGAATTCTATAGTATGTGTCCAGAGGTCTCCAGTGACTTTTGTTGGATTCAATATATTCTCTGTGATAATCTGCTTATCAGCGTGTTTTGCATTGGCTCATTGTCGTTACTCTCAGATGCCCTTTCGAATAATTATATCAATCATCTCTCGGTCAGTGGGTAGATATTCAGAAAATATTGTTGCCACATTGCGAACTCATTATTCAAATTATATTAAGTGTTATATTATTCATTGTTTGGTCAGTGGGTGGATATTCAGAAAATATCTTTGGCATATTTGCGAACTCATTATTCAAACTATATTGAGTGCTATATCATTCATTGTTCGGTCAGTGGATGGATATTCACAAAATATCTTTGGCACATTGCGAACTCATTATTCAAACTATATTGAGTGCTATTGCTTCTATTTTTTTCTGAGCATGGAATTTACCAGAACAGATGTCTGAAAATCATCACAATCTGGAGGTCCATGTGCCAATTCGCATGACGGGACATCAACGTCTATCTTTTCATTTTCAATATTCAAATATATCTCAGCTGCGTTTTCAATGATCTCATAAGCCGGTGGCTGATAGTGGCTGAGTAATTAGACATTTAGATATTTCGTGATAACAAATAACTTTTTTAATTGGAATTGGGTGATATAAATTTATAAGAATTACTATTATTTTTTGTTGTTCAAAATTTATTTTTGAATATAGAAATGGATTCAGTATGTTAAAAAACTTTCAAAACATTTTGATTATATAGAAATAGTTACTTAAATCTACGAATTCAACAATTTCTCATCAAATTTCTAGTAAATTTTCTCTTAAAAATATCATCATTTAATAAAACATTATTTTAACCTACTAGCTGAAGAAATTTCAATATATGTGACATATTGAATAATATCATCATTAATAATTAATATCTGTATTGAAAATTGCAGAGGTTTAAACAGATAACTTGTCATTTCAATGTTTTGAGTTGGTAATAGATGTCATTTTTGTTATGATTATATTTTTTTAATTTTTATAAAATATTTTTCAAAAATATATATAATTATTGAATTTAAAATAATGAAAATCCCAATTCAATTTATATATAATATTTATTATTTAGTTATTTTATACATATTAATCAATATACAATATTACTATATAATGTCATTTGAATGAATAGTAGGGAAAGAGCAAACTAAAATGATCATCAAAATGAAAATGCAAAATTTAATTTATATAGTTTTATATATATATAATAGTTGAGAAATATAATTATTATCTTTTCTATTCAAATTCAATTCTCACCAATAACATAAAATTTTAAATTAAATATATATAAATTTTTAAATATATTATAAAAAAAATACCATTTATAACACCATTACCACCATAATTTATAACACCATTACCCATTCAGAGAGAATCTGGTTATACTGAGCTCAACTTCAATGGACGTCGACGTGAGTTTGCACCGACGTTGAAGCAATGATTATGTCAATGTCGGCAGCACATGTCAAGTCGACATCAAACCAAAAATATGTTAACCACGATCACACGAGAAAAGTCAAGTCCTCGTTTTCTTCAATTATAAAACCTATATGTGTATTAAATTTATATGTGTATTTAATTTATTTTTGTATATTTATGTCCTAGTTATGCTTGTTGTTAATGTATATAGTTGTTAAATTGCAAATTGAGTTTACTTTTGACAATTACTGTGTCTACCTTCTTTCTTTGCATATTTTTTCTTTGTTCATAGTTTTAGGTCCATTAACAAAAATCCCTAAGTTAGACCATATTTATATCAAAGGAGTGTCCTTTCATTGGTACTAGAGTCATTATGGAATCATGTGGATGATGGATACTAAAAGCCGATACCAGACTAAGTGGAAAGTCGGTGTGGACGGGGAGTAGTACAAGAAGAACCCATGGTAGTTGGAATAAGAAGAACCCATGGTAGGTAAAGATGACCAAATAATCATAGAAAAGGTAATATTTGGGGTCCCCTTGATCAAGGTTGTTAAGCATAGAACAAGAAGTATAATTGTCTTTAGGCAAGATAAACATTACTAGTTTCTCTTATTTTGTATATGGAAAGAAGAGCTTATGTGTTCTTCCACATGATATCGGTTTATTTCCGACTAGTATGGAAATACTTACCAATGCATTCACCACAAGCATAGCTAATTCAACATGACCAAATTCCAAACCTAGTTTAAGCATTGTGAATTTGAGAAGCACCACTATTGAAAACAAGATCGAGGTTGCATATTGGATGGCTTATCGTTGGTAAACCATGAATCTTCACTCTTAATGCGTGCATCAGGTGCGATAACCCAAAATTGCCAAGATCGTTTCTCTTTACATGTGTGAGAGGCGCGATACCTTGGAGATCATTGCATGTAAGAGGAGCGATATTTGTTGATCCATATTGTGTGCAGAAGGTGTGATGACAACGATAACCAGTGGTGCGATGACCGGTATTCATCGCTGCCTATGCTTTACAAAGGGAGTGATAACTTTGGCAGTTAATATATATTGAAAGTAATGTGTGTGTGTGTGTGTGTGTGTGTGTGTGTGTGTATAGGTGTATGTAGAAACCACGAGCTTGAAGTTTGAGGTGGAGAAATTCAGTAACAAGAATTTAACTGTGAGTTATGGAAGCTCAAGATGCAAGATCTACTCGAACAACAAGGAAACAACAAGGGCGGTGATGGTTGAGTCACCGTGAAAGAAAAATAAAATGTATTTACTTTAGAGTTGTAGAAATTATTGCTTGCATGTAAATGGGCATATGTTTGTAAGACCTGGATAGGCATGCGTACCCCTGGTTTACAAGTCACCAATGAAAATTCTAGATGTAGATTTAGGTAGATTGAATATGTGGGGGGGGCATGTATGTTGGGTTAACCTTGACTCGGTGAAAGAGTTAATGAGTTAAATCTGTTTTTAGGTCAAAGCAGGTGGTTTTTCAGGTCCATGTGTTTTGGGTATCCTGTGGTATTGTGTCCATGGATTGCATGTAATGAAGCCTATAAAAGGCTTGGTGAACTCTATTGTAAATGGGCCTAGAGGTAAGCAGTGAAGGCTTACTTGGTCGGCTTGGTCGGATTTGGTCAAGGGAATCTTCATGTTAAGGTGGAGCAGTGAGACTCCAGTGTAAAGTCCCTGGAGGTGAGTGGAAAAGGTTCACTTGGGTTGGTTTGGCCAGATTTGGTCAAAGTTGTTCGAATGCAAAGTTCGAGCAGTGTGTCCAAGTTATAAAGGTGGGTCTGTAGAAAGGTTGATGTGTTGGCAGGTCAATCAAGTGTTTGAGAATATATGATGTAGGTAAGTTCATATCCATGGAACTTAGAAAGTATTTCAAGGAAGTTGGGATCGAATAGGCATGTTCAGCAATGCGAAGTTGCAGCAATAGTTGCAGACAAAAGCGATTGTGCTATCTGGTAACTCGGTCACCATTGGTTGCAAAAGACAGGAAGATTCAAGAAGAGGTATGAACACATCATCTGGTAATTACTCAAATGTGAAATTATTCGGTTGTGATGCTTATGGTTTTTTTATCAGCTTTCTAAGTAGGACCCAGATCAAACAGGTAGATATTTGATATGGTGATGATGTTAAGGGGTGCAGACTGTGGGATCCTACTACCCATAGAATCATCATGGACAGAGATGCAGTGTTTGATGAATCTCCTTTTATAAAATAAAAAATAGTAAAATATGAAAGGTTCAAAGCATGGTCGGTAGCAGAAAGGTATTTGGAAGGCATTGATTTCCAATAAAGTTTCTCACCGGTTGTTAAAAACTTGTTTCTATTCATGTTGTGTTAGCACTAGTTGTGATAGTACAACTAGATGTTAAAACATTTTTACATGGAGTTTTTTGGATAAGGGGATGTGTATGGAACAATCGGAACTGTTAGTTCAGAATCACAATAGAAGATGTGTTTGCAAACTCAAAAATCATTGTATGGCCTGAAGCATGCTAGGCAAATGGTACAATATGTTTGATTCCTTCATGGTGAGCCAAATTTTACAAGAAGTATAACCATTGTGTTTATGGTATATTAATTATCTTGGTGTTATATGTTATGCTTGTTGCAAGCACAAGCATGGTTGAGATCAACAGGTTGGCTCAGTTGGTTAGGATGTTTGTTATGAAAGATCTAGGAGCATCAAAATAAATCTTGGGCCTGGAAATACACAAAGACAGGAAATATGGTAAGATTATTTATCACAATAGAAGTATGTGGTGAAGATACTCAGGAAATTCAATATGAAAAAATGTGAAACTGGTAAAATCCCTTTGGCTTTCCATTGTAAGTTCTCTTCAGGTTTATGTCTTAATTGATGAAGAAGAAAAGGGTTATATGTCTTGAATATTATATGCTAGTAGGAAGTTTGATGATTGCGATGGAGAAATGGTCAGGATTTCCAATGCAGTTGTTGTTGTCAGTAGACACATGGCGAAACCAGGTGAAGAGCATGGAAATGGGTGCTTCAAACACAAAATCACAAGTATCACCTACAGTAGTTGTAGTGGTTTGGTATGTGGTTATGATTCATGATATTTGTACAAGTGCATCAATTTATTAGACAGGTTACTGATGGAAACAGAATGGTTCATGTTGGAGTGAATCGTGCAGGCGTGTTCACGTAACTGTATTGTCAAAGAAGTTGCGGAGCTGTGATGGTGTTTGGATTCTTTTGGCTTGCAGAAAAGGTGATGAATTAATTAAGGGCATGATATATCAGGTAAATTATTGTCAAGGTGGATATTGTTGGAAACATGCCAACGAATTTCATCATGAGGTCACATGCACATGCATGCAGCTATGTTAATGCGCATGCATGCAATCTATTTATGAACTGTTTGTGTAACTATGTGATCTATTCATGATCAATCTGTGTAACTGATTGATAGATGTTATATATACAAGCATACCCATAGAGGTGTGAGTGCAATGTGCAGTGAGTGTGTGAGAGAAAGATGCAATAATGAGGTGTTGTGTGTATGAGAGGAGAGGACGGTTGTGTACCTGAGTTAGATATTGTACTTCTCCCTTGAATAAAATAATATCGATTATCATTGTCGTGGTTTTTTCCCTCATTAGGGTTACCCATTCATTTGAAAATTAGTATTTCATGCCCTCAAATCCTTACCAAGATCTCAGTGGTAAGGATAGAGAAGAGATGGAAATTATTGTTGAAATTTTGCAATGAAATACCTATGTCATAGAATGTATAGGGCCTCACCCACCTGGTTAATAAGACCATGATTATGATATTTTTCTTAGTAGTTTCCAATTTGGATGTATTTCTTATGCCAAAATTCAAAGTCTTGAGGTTCACATTAACCTTATCCCTACATTATATTTGACATGTTGTGACTATTTTCAATACCCATCATGAAGATGAGTGTTGTGAAGAAGTTACCTTCATCTCCCTCAAATTTGTTTCAAACATTATTAACCAATGTCACAACCCATCCAACTAGGTATTATCGGTCCTCCTCAATTTAGATGGAAGAGTTATAGGTATTCCAAATTTGTATTTGCCAAATGATGTTGACACTATCATTGAGATTTGTGTTAGCTCATGGAATACCTCCTTGAGGTAAACTGGCTCCTGTGTGGTGATTTCAACAATGTAGAGTCTTGAGATGATGAATTGGGAATGAACCTTTTCTACATGCTACAAAGAGAATGCACAATCTAGAATGGATTCAAATCTAAGATTCTCTTGTACTTTTCCTATAAACCCAAATAAGTATTGGAGAGATAATTCCCCTGAGCTGTGGTTCACTTGATTGAATTGTAGGGTTGGAAATGATCGGGTCTTCAAACCACTAGAGAGAGCCATTCTTTCCAAATAGAAAACTTTATCTTTGACTATGATGGTGTTATAACTATTCAAAGTGTTGGGGGAGGTCCCTCTTTTTTATCGTTGACCCATTACACTTCTACAATAGAAGGCTCTAGTGTTGCAACATTTTGTCATGCATACCCTTTCAATATTGTTTGAGTCATATTTTCCTAGTATATGTGAGGTGTTTTCATTTTCCATTGCATCATTTTCTCATATGAAAACATATTGTCCAATTTTGTGTCATTTTTCTTGCATGGCATCACCTTTTATGTTGTATTGCATCTCATGCATCTTTTTATGTCATGCAGCATGATGACTAATAAGTTGTTGCATTTTTGTATAATGAAAAATGATGAGTTTGTCATATTTGCATTGATTGTGTGTCTATGTGCATCAATTTTAACATCATGTTTGCATTGTAAACATATTGGGATGATGAAAAATATGACACGTGTTAATATCTTGATTAGGTTTCTATCACACTTGCATCACAAATGCATCTACTAAATAATTTATCATCATTGTATGTAGTAAATGTAACACCACGTTTCCCCCCAAGTTTGTAATTATAATTAAAACTTCATGATTGTAATTGATGAACATTGTAATTGTGTTTTATGCTTAAATGGAATTTCCAGCCAGTTGACTAAAGGGGAAGCCTTGCAGTACTGGCCATGATACCACAAGTGGGAATTGGGAATTGTTCTAATTACCCTAGAAATCCAACCTCCAATTGAAATAACCTTGAATGAACAAATCTTCCAAAAGTACCCTACCTTTCATTGTTCATAAAAAATCTTGTTAATGGAAATCAAACCTGGTAGTTGGGGAAGTTATGCCTTCCTTCAAAATTTTACATGGAAGAATGATTGGGTTGGATGAAGCTATCATCTGGGATTACTGCAGTGCCCCTTTGATTTGGGAGCTTGACCACGCGACTTCTTTTGACAAAAGCAAGCTGAGGAACTTGATGTGTAGGAATGATCCATATTGGGGGGAATTCAGAGGGAGGAAAGGGGGAGACAATGATAGTCAACAAAGAATGAACACCAACACAAATGAAGCACACATGCAAGCTACAAAGAGAATAATTGTGAAGTTAATGTGAGAAAAATAGGAAGCTTAACCATGGAACACATCATCGATTTGGAACAAAGAATACCCGAACCTAGACTAGAGTGAAGAGGGCCGCAAGTTGGTGCTTGCTAGAAATAAACTGACACTGGTAAGGGGAGGGTGTTGAGGGACTGTGTAGCAATGAAGGGAATCCGTTGTGCAAAGGAAATAAAAATGGGAAATCACTTGGTAAGCTTATCGTGGCCTTGGACTCAGTGGAAATAGTGGATTTATGTTGTTTCCAAATGGTGAAGGAGAGTAACCTTCATGTTCAGACCCTTAAACTGAGAACCAATCTCTGAGATTCCCTTGGTGGTATCATGGCATGGAACGAGGGTGGCTTGTTATAGAAATAAAAGGTGTAGCAGATCCTACGGTTGGGTGGAAAGGCATTCACCCTCAGTGAGTTAGCAGGTTGGAGTTTGACCTAAAACACATAAGTGTTTTTAGATGTATTTTTGAATTATTGGTTAATGAATATAAATATTTTATTTTCTTTCTTGAAGGAATATTTAATATACTATATGAATGCTAAAATATGAACCTGATTATTTTTTGAGACTCGTTCCACACTGGATGACTACCTGTGGAGAGCATGTATTGGATTCCTAGTTATTGGAATATTACATTTACCCCAAGTATTTGAATGGAAATTTTATTGTATGAGAAAATATTCACTTCGAGTGCTGCTAAGAGGCACTAGCTGAGTATTCAATATGTGGGCCAAAGGTCTGAGGAGCCCAGGGATAAATTCTTACATACATTGCAAGGAAGGAGAAGATATTCTTCGCATAGAATTTCCATGTACCCCTATTCAAGTTTCCTATTTAAAACCTCAATGGAATCTCATTCGTAGATTTGATGTGGAGGGTTGATATTCACCGTTTGTCGAAGGTCTTAGTGTTGGAGGGAACCCTTCATAAAGAGGTTCATTTGAAATAATTCGCGGGCATTATCAGTGTGAACCTTTCGACAGGAGTATCATGATTTGACGAGAGCCATTGATTTACCCATAGGTCAGACCGAATGGATTTGAATCATAAAATTCTTTCTGGACTATCCTGCTAATATTTTTGGGACACAGCATTCGGAAGAATCCTGGAGGATCACGTGGTGGGTGTTTCCGATGGGGAAATCCCAAAGCGAAGTCCAAGAGGACTAGAGCCATAGATTTGTAAGAGACCCAACCAACAAGATCTAAGCCATCAATATGGCCATGAGTCCAATCCGAGAGAATCCTTGTTGTAGTTAAGTGACCCCATTAATTGTAAATCATATCTGAGAACCCGAGGAAATCTTGACCATTGGATTCAGTAGTCTGATGACTGTTTGATCTGTCGAAGATCTCAGTTTTGAAAGAAATTTTTGGAAAACCCTAAGGTTATGGGAGGTGGTATTTATCGATAGAAAAAGCTCGAGTGGACATGGGTTGTTGATCTGGAAAGGACTCAACCCGAAAGGATATGAGCCCTAGATATTGCAGTGGACCCCACCTGTTGAGTGATTGGCTGAGGTTGTACTAAAACCGTTAACTATTGTGGGAGTTTGGGAATCCCGAATGAATGTGGACCATTAACTACCCCATTTCCTTTATGTTGGATCTGTCGAATTCACCGGAGAACCTCCCCCCCCCCAATTATTTTCCTAGTCAGTTAATGAACCCGCAAAGATTCCATCCATCAAATGAGCTCCACCACAGTTGTCGGATCTTTCAAGATTGAGGAAATCAGAAAGAAATGTTCGGAAGGAAAGGTTTGGCTTGCACGACCTTAATCCCAAATAGGGATATTGTGACTCATTGACAGTCGTCGATTAGTTGTTCTCGATTAAACCAGAACCTTCGATCTGGATAGGTTCAAGTCCAGTTTACATAGATTTTTCTCGTCGAGGGTTTTTCTAGGCTTGTGAGATGGCTTGTATTATTCCCTAGGACACATCATTGCCACACTAGAAAAAACATCTACCATGTTCATTCACAAAGGTGACAAGGAGAAGTCCATGTGGTAGCCATGTCGGACCAATGGCGTGGTAAAAGGAAAATCTTGTAGGGCTTAGGAAAGCCACTTATACCAGTTTGGAATCGATTATTGATTGTGAGAATAGTCGATGGAAGGATCAGGGTCAAAAAGTTCCAGTGAATGGGGTAAGGACCCAAGCAAAGAGTCATGTAGAGAAGAGGAATTTTGACATCCCACCATCCTAAGCATGTTTAGGGGGTTGGGTGTGTTACAACAAAACCCAACACATGAAAGTGTGTCAATAAGTATTGGTTCATATGTGCATCACTTTGCATCAAAATTAGTATTTACATGTCTCCCAAATGCATTGAAANGCACTGCAAAATTTATGTATATGTGCATAGTTCTACTAGCTAGAATTTGCTTGAAAAGACTCTCCCCTTCACTGCTTAGAAACTACTTGCTAAAACTCTTGATATATTGAATGGACTCCAAACCATAAGATGTTCAAAAAACAACTAGAAATGACACTCTTCTCGGGTTAAAATCTGACCTCCACAACACAGTCGCTAAATGTACAAATTATCTATCCAATTACATCTAGCTAATGCATTTTATCTTCATTGTGTAAGTTGTCAATATCTCTAACGCTTGCATGTAGAAGCAACCAGATTCTTATATTACATTTTTTCACTTTATTTTATATATAGGTAAAAAACAATCATTGTGGAATTGACCATCCATTACAATTTAATCAAGGCAAGAAGGTATGTGTGTCCTTGTGTACAATAGAAATAAATAGATAGATATTGATTTTGTAAGTGTATGTATTTAAATTAGTAATT
Source organism: Picea mariana (assembly GCA_032191745.1). Lineage (NCBI taxonomy): Eukaryota > Viridiplantae > Streptophyta > Pinopsida > Pinales > Pinaceae > Picea > Picea mariana. Next base: position 58,838 of record JASDQU010244593.1, read on the forward strand.
GGATGTTATAGAGGAAGCATATTAAAAAACTTGTCATAATCTTCCCAGGAAATAATTTCTCTATATTCCCTTCTCTCTCTCTCTATCTCTTTCTCCAAGAAGTAGTGGTGCGATGAAATGGAGGCAATGCTATGACATGTTCATCATCTCATCTATTATCCTAAATATACACATTGGGGATACTATTATAAAAAAATATGCAACGTGAAAAAATTAACATTATATTTATAAATCCAAATCAAAATATATATATATATATATATATATATATATATATATATATATAATAACTAATTTGAACAAAACTCCATGAGAATGTTTCATATAATAATTTAAATAAACAAACATTTTAGAAGAAACTTAATCTTTCAATATTCTATCAATAAAACTTCTCAATACATACTCTTGTAGTTTAAAAGTTCTCCAGTATCATTTTATTTCCTTCTTACATCCCATTGGGGCCTCTAAGGGAAGACCACTCACATGTCTTTGGTTTCAAGTGGGTTTAGGCTTACGGTAATTATAGTTCACTAACAACTCATCTTCAAATTTAACAAATGTTGATTTGCAATGACACAAACATATAATTTCACAATCCTAGACAATCACCGTTCCTTGTCGTCAATTGTCTCGACAAATATGTAAAATTTTCACTTTTGCATGGATTTCATGATCTCTTAATGAGTCTTGCATTGTTCCCATGTATGCATGGATGACTATCTATGCATACATAATCCTTTAGGTTTCTCAATTAATTCAATCACATATTGTAGTCAGACATAGAATATTTGTTTGATGCCAATTTGTCATAATAAATTCATTTGTATGAGGTCCACAAAAAAGTATTAATGTAACCTCTTCCCAGTGAGGAATGTGTGCATGTGACATCATATACATGTCTATGTTTACTCCTAGGATGTTAAAAGGGAAAATCATGAAAATATAATCACAATATGAGAAAACATCTTCTATAGTGAGACATATGATACATGAAGACCATGCACCATATGTAGATCTATTGTATGAATCTTTATATAGCAACACTATGTTGCTTGGGACTTATGGTAATATGAATGAATTTATGAAGATTTAAAATGGGTAGGTGTTTATTTCTCTAGTTGACAAGGTGCTCAAGAACCCTTGAGGTTATGCTTAAAATCTATGTTGGAATCCTTATAGAGAGGTCGTAACTTGACCTTATGATGTCCAAGGATAGGCTACGGAAAAATCCTTGCAAAGGTCTTGTTGAGACTTTAACTAGTCCCAAGTCATTTTACTTGGGACCCCCTTTTTTAATAAGTTAATCTAGCCTAGACAAGTAAACATTTCTCTTTCGTATGTGTTCTTTTTATGCTTAACTAATGATTATGTGTGTCGATGGATGGCACTGCATTGACTGCATGATCGTTTGATATTTCAAATGATGGGTACATTTTTTTTTTATAATTTGCATAGTTGCATCATCAGATTGGTTTGTCTTGCGAGTTTGCTTCTCTTGCATTCATAGCATCACATGTGTCATAATCTTTTCTCTCCCAGTTGTTGGTTTTCATTGGTTTTGACTTGCTTGAAAATATTATGCAACTTTGTCTAGGGTCACTGAATTTGGTAGGTATCATGTGCTGACTAAAAATTGAGTTTCAGGTTGAACCAACAATTTCAGTAAATGTTAAGTTTAAGGTGCAGTGGAGGTTGTCATACCATTTTTTTGTATTAAAATATCTCAGGTGCTTATGAATCTTATTAGCGTCTATGAACACACTAAAATAAAGTATAATAAAGACCTTAGATGAGCAGATAGAACTTAAATCCAACAAAGAATTGTCATGAATGAGACTCATACTTTTGATTAAAAGCCCATTTGCACACATTCTCTAGTATTGTTCAAAACTATATTATGACCCATGGAAAATTATGCATGTAGGTTTTCAATGATTGCAAACCCAACAAAACTTTTAGATTTTGATTCCAATGCTTGCATGTATGGAAATGCATGTTTATGATTTTTCGTCGATAAGGTAGCTTGAAATTATATCTTGAAATTAATAGGTCATGGAGGCTATGAGGTTGGCTTCAAGGGGAATTATGTGACCATTTGTTACAAATCCCTACTTGTCCTCTACGATTTTTTAACAACACAGACACACAACCAAGGGATTCTAAGGGTTACATTAAAAGGCCCTTGCTAGTCTTACGAGCCCCATTAGTGCTTTGTACTTCATCAAATAAAACGTTTGAATGGCAATTTAACGGTTAGCCCCATTGACATGATGAAATAGGCAAACTTTTAAGCACCCTACTTATAACAGCCTTTATGCACTTACTACGGTATTTGAGTCGTGACTATGTTGCAGGGTGATTAGCACTTGTTTTTTCTTTTAAACGCCGTGGCAGAGTGCATAGAGGTAGTTAGAGTTGGAAGAATAAATGTGGAGAATAAGACCACATGTACTTTTGTCGTGGTTTTGTGTATATATTCCCTATGAACCCCGTGATAAAAAATTACATATAAGAATTTGAAAATTAGGAAACGTTTCATTTAAAACCATATCGTTGAAGTAAAGGATAAAAAAGGAAGAATAAATAATGAATTTTTGGAAAAAACAAGCCATGTGTTCAAGCCGCCATAGAAAGCTACCTTGGTGTGTCCAAATTCATTATCTCGTTAAACACGTGTGTAGTATATTTCTTATAATTCTAAAAATTTTAATTGTGGATTAATATGAAAATTAACAAGGGTCTTTTTATACCACAATAATAATGGAGAAAGGAAAGCATTACAGAAGGAAAGAGTTAGGTATGAAGACCATAATGCAAGATAACAAGGGTCATTTTATACCAATAATAATGGAGAAAGAAAAGCATTATAGAAGGAAAGAGTCAGAGAAAGAAAAGCATTATAGAAGGAAAGAGAGGTAGGAAGACCATAATGCAAGAGTTTATGTGGGTGTAATAGTAAATTTGGGTAAAGAATTTGTGGTGTGCATTAATAAGAAGATTATAATTGATATAAATTGGATTAATATATTGTTTTTCATCTATTTCGATTCTTTAAGAGTGGAAAAAATTGTAGGATCCAATTTGCAGAGCCATTTTAGTGGTAGGTTTTAGTTTGGAAAATTGGGATCAGGAACCTTTCAGAGCAATTTTGGGGCATTAAACAACGTTTTTTGGGGTTTTGTGTCAAGAACTTGTGCCCACCCTCTCGATAGTATTATACACTCCAAGACCTTTCCAACAATGTAGATTGTGCATCAATCAGAGTTCATATGCAAAAGTTGTCTCCCACAAGTTGACCACCATGGTATGAGAGGATGCCACGTCAACCCTTGTTACTCACACATATGGGGCTAGCCACGTATGTAATTTCATGAAGATTCTAGAAGGTCTAGAACCCTATCACAATTGAGGGTTGAGGAAGTCAAAAACCTACCCCTAGATGGTTATCCAACGATGTTAAATACCGGGACACTAGGAGGAGAAGGGGTTCCATTCTTTTGCATTGTATCTTGTTCCATAGCTGAGTAAAACATCTAAGAGTGGTATTCTATGAGCATAATATAGGAGGAAAGATTTTGTAGCATCCATACAATCCACAGGTCAAAGACAACTCCAATAGAGTTCCTCTTTCTTTGTACTTGCATCATTTCTATACTAGAGAAAATAGACTAGAGCAACCTCACCTTCTAGCTATGTTTTCTCCTATATTGGGTTTACTGGGTCATATCTTGTGTTTATTTATGGATGGTGTGATTGCATTTTATTGTTCTCTATTTTCCGCATTTCATCTATTTCATGCATATGCAAAAAAATCAATAACTAAATATTCTAGAAATCTAAAGGAAAAATAACCTTAAAAATAAAGATTTCAATTATTTATCAAATCTATTGTGATAAACTGTTCTAGTGGAATATCCACGATAGTTTATAGATCATATTGGTATCAGAGCGGGTTTTTCTTTTGGTTATTTGTGGGAAGTTGCATAATCTAGGAATCGGCTTAACGAGAAGTCATAGAAACCCTAGCCATGGCAGACAAGTTTGTTCATAATAGCTCTTGAGATCCAGCAGAAGAGAGATTTGAACGATTGGAAGCACAAGTTGTCGACATCAGTTGCAATATGAACCTCCTCATGGTGGCTCTAGCAAACAATCTCAGACCGTTCAGATATTATGGAGGCTCTAACTCAGAGATCAGATTGGAGGGGAAATCGGGAGATCAAGAAGACTCGAGAAAGGATTCGTTGAAGGAATCCAAGAAAGAGCAGACGAGTTTGAGTATTGTTATCCCTTCATAGTCCCTATTCAAGATGGAAGCCAAAGTGGACATAAAGACATACCAAGGTGAGATTGATGCATTAAAACTGAATAATTGGTTGCAACTACTAGAAGTTTATTTTAGCATTCACCATATAGATGAAGGGAAAAATATGTCATTCGCTAGATTGAATTTAGAGGGCCATGCTTTAACCTAGTGGGAAAGCCACATGAAAACACTTAGGTTGAAGGGTGATCCATCAGTAACTAGGTGGGAGGACTTCAAAACCCTCATAAAGTCCCAACTCTGCCCTATCGGGTATGTAGAGGACCAATGGATCCAATGGCACTACTTCAGGCAAAGGAAGGGATAGAGTGTATAGTACACCACTGAGTTCAAAAAGATGGCCTTCATGTTGGGCATCTCTCCCAAGAACCCAAATGTATTCCTCAATTATTTGGGGGGTTTAAAAATTCATCTACAAAATCAAGTGATGCTCTTGAAGCCTCTGGCTATGGATGAGGCATGTGTACAGGAATAAGACCTAGAAAATATAGGCCAAAAGAAAGGGAAACCAAGTGGTTCGAAGAAAAAGAGCACCAGGAAGCTTCCAAGGAGGGGAAAAAGAAGTGGAAAGGGGGAAAATATAAGATGAAAATAACCACTGCACATGAAAGTAAAGATCCCAACAACCATTGCAATATCCATGGCCACACCAAGGAAAAATGTTGGAAACTACATGCAGAGTTGAAATCGAAGAAACGCAAGAAGGATTAAAATAAAAATAACCTTCTAGCCACATATTCAAGAAATCAGTTTGAAATTAGCTTAGATGTGGATGAAAATATTATCTGCAAATGTATACAGAAGGAGTTGAATCTAAGTAGCCTTTATCACCAGGAAGAAAAAGAGATGACTAAGCTCTTCCACAACAAGATTCAGGTCAAGAAGACCAAGATAGATGCTTTGTTTGACCCCGGTTCACATGTTAATCTTATAGAAACATACCTGGTTAGAAATATTGGATTAGAGGTTCACAATAATCCTATCCCCTATCCATTGGGTTGGATAAACATGGATGCATAGATAAAGGTAATGAAACAATGTAAGATTAAATTTGCAATAAGTATTGATTTTATTGATGAAGTGGAATTGGATGTAGTACCCCTTGATGTATGTGGAGTAGTGTTTGGAAGCCCTTACATGTATATGAGGGATGCAATCTTCATGCAAAGAGACAACCAGTACCGACTGGTCAAGGATGGGAATTCCTACAACTTTAATGCACATAAAGGCAAGTCAAATATCTCACTAGTAAGTGCCAACCAAGCCAAGAAATTGATCAGTTCTAATAAGAAACATGTTTTTTTTTTTCTTAAGAGAAAATCAGTGTGATGAGTGAATGAGAGTGAAGGCATCCCTATAGGAGTGTACTAAATAAAAAAAACATCAGTTGGAGGAGTTGCTACGGGAATAGAAAGGAGTGTTCAGGGAGCCTAAAAGGATACCACTCAAGAGGGATGTGGAGCATGGAATACAATTATTGCTAGACTCCTCATTACCAAATATTGGGTTGTATAGAAAGTCTATTATAGAATAAATTGAAGTGAAGAAGCAGTTGTTGGAGAAGGGTGTGATTTGACCAAGTACCTTACCTTGTGGGTCACCCATCATAATTGTTCCCAAGAATGATGGGACTTGGAGAATGTGTATCAATTATAGGGCATTGAACAATTTTACACTGAAGAATCGGTACCCTCTGCCAAGGATCGATGATCTGTTGGACCAATTGTAGCATATCAAGTACTTCACTAAGCTAGATATAAAATCAGGATATCACCAGGTACGAGTCAAAGAAGAAGATACCTGGAAGACTACCTTCAAGACAAGGCAAGGTGTTTATGAGTAGTTGGTTATTCCCTTCGGTTTATACAATGCACCAACTACATTCATGAGACTAATGAATGATGTCGTATGCCCTTATCTAGATTCATTTGTTATTTTTTATTTGGATGATATATTTTTTTATAGCACTACCTGGGAGGAGCACATCTCACATCTTATGCAGGTGTTAGAGACTCTAAAAATCCACCAATTGTTGGCTAATCTCAAGAAATGTGAGTTTTCTTAGTAGTGTTTGGTGTATTTGGGGTATGTGATCAGTGAAGGGGAGTTCAAGATAGATCTTGTAAATATGGATGCCATCATGAAATGACCAGTTCCTACAAATGTCACTAAGTTTAGGAGTTTTTTTGGGGAAATACAATACTTGCGGAAGTTCGTAGCTTCATTTTCAGCGGTAGCTGCACCACTCCAAGCCATAACAGTCAGTGGTAAGATTTTTTAGTGGGGGGAGAATCAACAAAAGGCCTTTGATGTGCTAAACAGAAATATCATTCAAGCACCATTGCTCGCACTACCAAACTTGCATAATCCCTTCGAAGTGGATACATATGCAAGTGGGTACTCCATGGGAGCAGTACTAATGTAGGGAGGAAGCCCCATATGTTATCATTCTGAAGTATTTCATGAGGAAATTCTCAACTACCCTACCTCGATAAGGAGCTCTATGCCTTGGTACAAGTTGTCAAAAATGGAAGCACTATTTGATGGGAAATGAGACCATCATCCAAGCAGATCACCAACCATTACAATATTTGCAGGCCCAGAGTAAGCTACAACAAACAAGGCCTTACAAGTGGATGGCATTTTTACAACAATTTCATCTAGTCATAAAGTATAAGAAGCCTAGCACAAATAAGTTGGCAGACATGCTTTCATAGCCATCCACATCCAAGATTACAAATTTTGGAACTTTGATGCACATGGAGCCTTTTACCCATGATGCATACAAAGAGGCATACACAAAAGATGAGGACTTCAAGGAGGTTTTTCAATAGCTATAGGTAAAAATTCATATATAAGAAGGTGATGGAAAGGATGAATATCATTTCCAAATGTTTACTCTACTAGCTTGACAAGCTCTGTGTTCCTAAATGTGAACTATTGTAGCTTATCAGAGAGGCTCACACCTCCAAGGTTGCGGGACATTTTGGTGTTGGGAAGATGATTTCCAACTTATAGAGGTGTGTGCAACAACTGAACCATAATTTGATTTGATTGCATCTGTTCTTGAACCCAGACCTGTGGTGTGAATATCTGCTCTGTTGTCACCTTGCTGCAAAAAAATATAAAAGGAAAGTTCCTATTGAGTGCATCTATAAGTTCAAGCACCCCAAAAGAACACCAAGCAATGGGAGAAAAAGAGTTGAACTAATTCAAAAACTGACATTTTTATAGGAAACGCTCACGTTGATTTTGTGAATTGCATACCGACTGATAACATCTAAAATGCATGCATATTCATCGCTTAAATTATTGAATGATTTTCTACGGGAAGCCACATTATAGAAAATATTCTCAACCTAAAGTTCAGCCTCAAAAACTCTAAAGTAAGCAAGAAACAAATACAAAAATACAAAAATTTTCAGGAAACATGCCTATAAAAGGACATGTCGAGAAGAGAAATAAAAGGTAACAACATCAAACTATCCACTCAAGTCTGACTATAGTTATCATTATCTGAGTCCCTTTTACTATTGCACAAGAGCGAGGCTCTTGTTCCATCACTCCCTTCTTGTAAGATACTCTGAAATATAATAATGCAAAAGGAAGATGAAGAACAGTGGAAATAATATGTTTGTCCCCAACAACAAATGGATGGTTCTCCTCATTAAATATCTAGAAATTATTTAGTAATTTTCTAGACATTAATATCCATTACAGCATAAAAAGACATAAGCCAAAGCATTAAAGAGAACTGTAATAAAGGTTACCTATAACATAAGATAAAATATTAAAGAGAATTGTAATGAGGGTTACCTGTATCCATGTGTTTGACCTTCTGTTATTGTTGTAACAGTCACATGCACCAAAAAATTCATAATGGCTAAAGCTTCTCCTCGGAAGCCAAGCGAGTTGATTGTTTGTAAATCTTCATATGAGATCAACTTTGATGTTGTGTGCCTCTCACATAATATAGGCAGATATTCATGTTGTAAATCAACAATAAACCATAAGTAACAATGGAGGATGCAAAATAATACACAATCAGATTGCACATAAATAAAATTCAAAAAATAAATGTCCATTCATGGGACAGATTTACTAATCAGTGGAAAGGAAGTCCCTGGAATTGAATTTCATTCTATGTTGGCGGTATGATTCATGGGCCAGATTTACTAATCAGTGGTAAGGAAGTCCCTGGAATTGACTTTTAGTCTATGTTGGAGGAATGACTTGTTTCCCATCACCCTTAAGTTGGTTGACACCAACCTTAGCAAGGATGTACTCAGGGATGAATTGTATTTGAGATAAGTGGTTTAGATGGTATAGTTATATTACATTAGGGTTTTGGGGGTTTTGGACCACCCAGTAACATTTTCAAAATTGGTCAAAAAAGGCATTAGCATGTTGGAGTTTCCCAGGAAGATTTTGTCCACTAATTACCATTTCAATGTGAAAAATAGAAAGAAGCACCATTCAATCCACCTATAAATTTGGTAGGTTAGGTGTATTCAAAGGATAAGTTGAAGGAGCTAAGAAAGATGGCTTATCTGTTAGATGATAACTACATTCTTCCCAATTTGGAAAAATACTACCCTAAGAATCTCCTAACACCCATGTATTAGGACAATAATTTTGGTTGGAAGTAGGTCCCATTCCTAGAAGAGAAAATCAAAATGATCCAAAGGGTGTTGGTTTGAGCATGAGTGGTACCAAATTTCCTTCTTGAGATTTCATAAATGAGGATGAAACTTTTATATCATTTTATGGCATCATAGTGCTAGATGAGGAAAGATAAAATTATGATGACTCCAACGAGGAGTGGAAGAAACTATATTATTGAATTTGGTTGAATATGAAATTTTCAAGGATGAGAATCATTAATATTACCAATATATCAACAAGTTCATCCTACAATTCAATCATTAGAATGAGGATAGAGAGGAGATGTGGGTGCAAGAAGAAGAAGAAAGGAGGCCAATGAGATAGGTAGCAAAATAAATCACTCTTGAGATCTAAAAAAAGGAATAATATGGAAAGAAAGAGGATCAAACACAAACATAATAGGACAACAAGAAGAGAAAGGAAATCCAATAAGAAGTAGGAAGAATATGAGTAGAAACATAAGTCATGAACAAAAAGGTAGAAAATCATAGGTTGATAATAGAAAAGAAGAGGTAAAAAATAAATGAAAAACAAAGGAAGGAGAGAGATCAAATGATGGTTACAACAATAAAAAAGATATTGGGAGAATAAAATCTGATGCAATAGACAAAGTGGCTTGAGAAAAAAAATGGTAGCACCAAGGAACATACATGAAATTAAGGTAAATCCTAGAATGCTAATTAGGGAATCAAGAAACTGTAGAGAATCCCAACAACCATGCAAACATAAATTTAGAATCACCACTATTGAATGTGCAACCAATTTCAAAGGAATCATCACAAATTATGCATGATGGTAGTTTTGGGGAAGTGAGTGAGAAAAATATTAGTGTTGCAACATTAGGATGAGGAGGACGAGTTAGATGTGGAAGTCTTGATGAATAAGAATATGAAGTTGGATGATAAAACCCATGTGAAAATAGCATATAATGAGGAAGCAAACACACTAATTAGAAATATGAATGAGCCCATGTTTGCAAAAAAGTTGAAGACAATGATGAACAGAGTTGATTATTAGTTCACATGGGTAGAGGTCCAACCTTCAAATATGGAGGCACTAAATTTCTCCAATGTTAAAGGACACTTAATGGAAATCACATGCTTTAGATGAAGAAAATATCTTGTTCATTATTTGGCATAGTGTGCCATATCTCATGCAAGAATTTTAGCAAAGCATGTCCATGGTAGAGGAGAAACCACTCCTCCTACAAAATATAAAGAGATAATTTCCAAGGCAACAACAAAGAAGTTATATCAATCTTCAGTCAAGGAGGCCAAGGAACCCTATACATTAATTTTATTAGTGAGTATTTGTGACACCAAGAGATATGAGAAAGTCTAAAATGATGTCCATGAGATTAGAATTGAAGAAGAACTTGTTTAAGATGGAAGAGAGAAATTATGTATTCAAGAAGTACAAGCCCAATATACATATTGAAGATAATTTTAAGAAGGGAAAGATAAGTATGAAATGAACATTATAGAGATGGCTACTTTTGGAGATTACCTAGATTAGATCAAGGTTTGGGCCAAGGAAGCATTGTGAAAAGTGGTGACCATGCAAGAAAGCTTCAGGATATAAATTTTCAAGAGAAAACATGCATATGTTAAGCTTTTTGATGTGGACGGAGCTTCAGGCATCAATGAAGAGAAAGGTGGAAATATTTGAGACCTATGTCAATCTCAACTCTATTACTTATGGTCATTAGAATTTGAAGAACATTTAGGAACCTACTATGAAGTGGGAAACAATGATAAAAGGAAAGTGCAAGCTAAAGCAAGTGGTAAATAGGATTGAATAAGACACAAAAAGACATTGACATAATTTAGAATGCTTCTCTTATGCAAGAGAGATGCATAGATGCATATTGTATTCAAATAAAATGATCCCATTTCATGAGATAAGTTATATGGGAGCTTTATGTTCTAAGTTAGAACATATATTTCAAACTTATATGCATGGTGTTGCTTCACTAAGTTATATGTTCTAACTTTTATGCATGGTGTTCTGTCTTTGGAGGATTAATATATGTATGCAATCTTTGAACTATTTGGTTAAACCTATTGTTGAACTCTTCTACAGTTTCATTTTTATTTCTCATAACACCATCGAGGGAAACCAACAAATACATGTTATCTCTACGGTCTCCCCATTTTTTAGAGAAGACACTCTCCCACTAATCCTTGGTGCTAATGTTATTATCTGGCAACTAATAAACCAATCCATGGCATATTTCAAAACATAACTAGGGCCTTCAGATGTACTGGATTTTCCTATGAGTAAATAAGTTCTAGAAAAAATTTTGTGTGAAAACTACCGTGATAATAACTATGATCTAGATTCTTGTTGTCCATATAAAATATAAACTTAAATCTCAAATATTAGTAGTTCTCTGTTTAGGCCTGTAACTGCAAGCACAGAAAGAAAATTCAAAAAATAAATGTCCATTCATGGGCCAAATTTACTGATCAATGGCAAGGAAGTCCCTGGAATTGACTTTCAGTCTTTGTCAGAGGAATGATTCAGGGGCCATATTTACTGATCAGTGGCAAGGCAATCTCTGGAATTGAATTTTAGTCTCTGTTAAAGGAATGATTCATTTCCCACCACCCTTAAGTTGGTTGACACCAACCTTAGCAAGGATGTACTCAAGCATGAAGTGTATCTGAGATAAGTGGTTTAGATGGTATAGTTATCTTACATTAGGGTTTCCGGGGTTTTGGACCACCCAATACCATTTTCAAAATTGGTCAGAAAAGGCATTATCATGTTGGAGTTTCCTAGGAAGACTGTGTCCACTAATTACCATTTCAGTGTGAAAAATAGAAAGAAGCACCATTCAATCCACCTATAAATTTGGTAGGTTAGGTGTATTCAAAGTATAAGTTGAAGGATCTAAGAAAGATGTATTATCTGTTAGACGAGAACTACATTCTTCCCAATTTGGAAAAATACTACCCTAAGAATATCCTAACACCCATGTATTAGGACAATAATTTTGGCTGGAAGTGGGTCCCATTCCTACAAGAGAAAATAAAAATGATCCAAAGGGTGTTGGTTTGAGCATGAATGGTACCAAATTTCCTTCTTGAGATTTCATAAATGAGGATGAAACTTCTATATCATATTATGGAATCATAGTGCTAGATGAGGAAAGGTAAAATTATGATGACTCCAACAAGGAGTGGAAGAAACTAGATTACTGAATTTGGTTGAATGTGAAGTTTTCAAGGATGAGAATCAATAATATGACCAATATATCAACAAGTTCATCCTACAATTCTAGCATTAGAAGGAGGATAGAGAGGAGATGTGGGTGCAAGAAGAAGAAGAAAGGAGGCCAATGATATAGGTAGAAAAATAAATCACTCTTGATATATAAAAAAGTAATAATATGGAAAGAAAGAGGATCAAACACAAACATAATAGGCCAACAATAAGAGTAAGGAAATACAATGAGAAGTAGGAATAATTTGAGTAGAAACATAAGTCATGGACAAAAAGGTAGAAAATCATAGGTTGATAATAGAAAAGAAGAGGCAAAAAAAATGAAAATCAAAGGAAGGAGAGAGATCAAATGATGGTTACAACAATAAATAAGATATTGGGAGAATAAAATCAGATGCAATAGACAGTGGCTTGAGAAAAAAAACGGTAGGACCAAGAAACATACATGAAATTAAGGTAAATCCTAGAATTCTAATTAGGGAATCAAGAAACTGTAGAGAATCCCAACAACCATGCAAACATAAATTTAGAATCACCAATATTAAATGTGCAACCAATTTCAAAGGAATCATCACATATTATGAATGATGGTAGTTTTGGGGAAGTGAGTGAGAAAAATATTAGTGTTGCAAAATTAGGATGAGGAGGAAGAGTTAGATGTGGAAGTCTTGATGAATAAGAATATGAAGTTGGATGATAAAACCCATGTGAAAATAGCATATAATGAGGAAGCAAACACACAGATTAGAAATATGAATGAGCCCATGTTTGCAAAAAAGTTGAAGACAATGATGAACATAGTTGATTATTAGTTCACATGGGTAGAGGTCCAACCTTCAAATATGGAGGCACTAAATTTCTCCAATGTTAAATGACACTTAATGGAAATCACATGCTTTAGATGAAAATAAGATCTTGTTCATTATTTGGCATAGTGTGCCATATCTCATGCAATAATTATAGCAAAGCATGTCCATGGTAAAGGATCAACAACTCCTCCTACAAAATATAAAGAGATAATTTCCAAGGCAACAAGAAAAATGTTATATCAATCTTGAGCCAAGGAACCCTATGCATTAATTTTATTAGTGAGTATTTGTGACACCAAGAGATATGAGAAAGTCTAAAATGATGTCCATGAGATTAGAATTGAAGAAGAACTTGTTTAAGTTGGAAGAGAGAAATTATGTATTCAAGAAGTACAATCCCAACATACATATTGAAGATAATTTTAAGAAGGGAAAGATAAGGATAAAAATGAACATTATAGAGATGACTACTTTTGGAGATTACATAGATTAGATCAAGGTTTGGGCAAAGGAAGCAATATGCAAAGTGGTGGCCATGTAAGAAATCTTCAGGATCTAAATTTTCAAGAGCAAACATGCATATGCTAAGCTTTTTTATGTGGGAGGAGCTTCAAGCATAAATGAAGAGAAATGTGGACATATTTGAGACCCATCTCAATCTCAAATTTATTACTTATGGTCATTAGAATTTGAAGAACATTTAGGAACCTACTGTGAAGTGGGAAACAATGATAAAAGGAAAGTGCAAGCTAAAGCAAGTGGTGAATAGGATTGAATAAGACACAAAAAGACATTGACATAATCTAGAATGTTTCTCTTATGCAAGAGAGGTGCATAGATGCATATTATATTCAAAGAAAATGATCCCATTTCATGAGATAAGTTATATGGGAGCTTCAATAACTTATATGTTCAACAAATATATTCCAAGTAAATTAGTAAGCACCTCTCTGAACAGGCAGGCCGTGACTACACCACTTGCTCGATGGAAACGTAGATATGTGAGTTTTCCAGTTTGGTTGAGCCTCAATGTCGAGCGGGGTCCTTCTCTCTTGGAAGGCTAACAAACTATGGTGCCTGGGCTGAACCTGGGAGTAGCCCAACCCCCTTTTTTTCATTCCATCAAGTCTCAAAGGAGAAATAAGTAGTAGCACGACGATATGAAAGGTAAACCTCAGTTACGTCAAGGCCCAAAGGGGAAATTCAAATAAGCACAAAGATGTAAACCAGGGAATGCATAAATGGGAAGATCCCATACAATTTATACCAGGTGGGAGGGAAAAAATGATCTCAGAAATCTCATTGTTCCTTGGAAATTGGGCAAAGGGAATATTGTAGCTACCCAGTGCCCATACCACAAAATCGGGGCGAATTAAACCATAAACCCCGATTTTACCAAATGACAGGGCGAAGATGCTATCAGAAATTTCCATACTTCTTGAAATTTGGATAATGGAAGCTTGTCCCCCAAAATTTCAGGGGCGAAATATAATTTTTTTTCCTCTATCCCTCCTAAAAACATGCACTAACCATGTACATGTTTTTTCCCCTAAAATAAATTATGGGTTAGTTATATAAGTTTAAAAAAATCACTCTAATACAAAAAATTCACCCAATAAAAAATTGGAGGCCCCTTATTTCGCCCATGAGAGAAATTTTTCCCCTAAAATCATCTATGCTCCCTCTCTTCTCTTAAAATTTCCCCCCATTTTACTTAGTTTTATTTCATATTTCCCACACTAGTCTACACTAGTCCATACTCCTCTCTCTTCATTTCACCTCACCCCTAGTTCCATACTTATTTTTTTTTTGTTTTTCCCTCCCCACTCACCTCCAAGGGTTCTCCTTCACCTTTTATTAGACTCTTTATCTCCCCTCCATCCTCACCACTACAGGTTCACACCCCCTTATCCCTTGACACACCCGTCACCTCTGACAACCTGTCATTACACCTCCCTCCCCTCTCATTCCATTTCCCCTTCCCATACTTAACTTATTTCCTAAGTCCTCCCTCTTTTGTTGTTAATAAATCATTTAATGATACATGGAAGCCAATGGGACAATGACACATGGCAGCCAATGGTAGTATGACATATGGAATCCAATGGGACAATGGCACATGGCAACCAATCAAACTATGACATGTGGAAACTAATGACATCACGAAAAGTGACATCCTATAGAAACCTATCACACTGTGACACATGGAGATGACATGGATGATGAATCACCGCTAATTGGGATGTGAATCACTTTTGATTGGGCGTTGACTGGGAACTTAGTGGATGTTGATTGGGCGATCAAAATATTTATTAATTCATGAAATTTCCTAAGGTTCGAATCTCCATAATCTCCATAGTCTCCCTATGTTCCACATGAAATGTATGTTAAGTCCTACTATACAAACACTTAACTCTCAATATCCACAATGGATGTGGGATTGAATTTCCTTTAAAAAAGGCGAATTGAGAGGAAGGGCCAAGATTGACCCACGAATTGATGAACGACTGTTGAGCAATGAACTTCTGGAGGTCATAACACAAGATCTGGGAATCGAATTTGGACAAACTATACCTCGTTGGAAAGGTAATTGAACAAGGAATATGATGGAATAGGTTTAAATATGTGAAATTGGTGATAGAAATCCCATAAATTAAAAGAAAAGTCATCTTAGTTTTCATTGTTTGTTGATAAATCTACTTGGAACCTCAACTTCTCGATCTTATATATTGAGATATAGAACTCCAAATTGCACTCAAGGGGGCTCATTGGAAATATGGGATGATGAATATTGCATCAATAATGGTTTACATGGCTGAAAGGTCAAATATCTTGATCAGAAAATCAAAAAACGGTCCACTTTTGAAAAACATTGTCACTTAAAAATTTTAAAATAAAAGTTTATCTAAAATTTTTTATTAAAGATGAAAAGGGCCCACTTCAAGACACGAATTTTAATGAAATAGATTCGTTTATGATATTTCAATGAAGCATTTATTAAAGTGATTATTCCAAGAAGAAAACCATGTGGAAATACTAAAACCCTAACTACTTCAAGAGCATTCAAAGTGGATTTTAAAAGAAGAAAGCATCATAAAAGAAGGGGTTAGAAGCGGGAAATGAGAAGATTAGAATAGAAAGGTCCAACCATCAACATGTAGCCAAGATTCTGATAAGAAAATAAATATCACCATTTTTATTCTTCTTTTTCTTCTTCTTCTACACTTTTTTTCTCAAGGTTTTATGCTTGTAACTCTGAACCGAGCATAAGGATGAGTTCTTAAGTGTTTTTCTTGTATTCTTCCAAAATGTTTCTCTATAAGATCATGGATTATTTACAAGCATATAAATGGCTGCTAAAATGTAAGCTAGGATTATCTATTTTGATTCATGGAAATTTATATATTGCATTTGGAAAGCTTCATTTATGAGCACTTTGTCAATTGATTTGTTGAGATGTTTTATATTGTTGAATATCTTTATGAATAAAGTTTCACAGAGAAATAATTTGGGGTATTATTTTAATGATTTCTCAAATCTTAGGATCTCTAAGCATGATATTTTTGAAGTATGCCCATCAAATTCTTTTCAGTTTTCAATGCAAAACACATTTAAATTTCTTTGAAATGATCAAATCCATTTCATCCTTTTTCTTATGAGAAGATATGGATTTATCTTATGTTTTCATGCATTTCAGAGGGTTGTAAAAAATGATGTTGAGCATACATATATTCTGATATTAAATCCTCCTTCAATCTTTTTATTGGCAAGAAACTACTTGTTGCACATAAAGACCATATCTGGTATCAAGAACCATTCCACATACAAATCAAAACAATAAATATTTTGGGTTTGGTGTCTAGCATTCTCCCCAATCCAAGTGTATCAATATTATCTTTCAATCAAATAATAGTACAACCTCTATAAAAACACATGGAGATTCATATCCTCATGAGGTTGTTGTTTGGATATTAACCAATCTAAACATCAACAAGGGGATGGGATTGTGCCTGCAACATGAGGGGGTGATAAAGATCGATATGCCTAGCTCCTTGTACTTTTTATTTGGGTCCAATTTGCAAGATGTCACTATTGTGTGATTGTGATCACCAAATGAAGGTGGTAGCAGTATCCTTGTAGATTAGGATGCCACTACTATGTGGTTGTGATCACCAGTTGAGCATGGTAGTAAGATCCTTTCTTGAAGGGGGGTGCCACTACTATGTGGATGCAATCACCAGGCGATGGTAGTAGTAAGACCTCTGCATACCATAATCCCATGGTATTTGGAGGTGCTACAGGTCTAGGGGCCTCTCATCCACACCTGGGTTGAACTGATTGTAATCTTGTTGATTTAGTCCTGAGTAGTTGGGTGGGATTATTGAGAACATTGTGAGTTTGTCGTTCTTATCCTCATTTATATCGAGCCCTGCTCAGGAGGAAACACCTATGAAGTTGATTGCATTAGTTGGGTGGAAAATTGACCCTTGGTGCATTTCCCCCCTCTATTATTGAAGACTAGTTCAAATAATCTTGTTGGAGATTGTTAGTGGGAGCTGGAGCACAACTGGCTTAGCATTGAATTTCAGAAAGTGATAGGTTACATGGAATTTTTTGTTTAAGTATTTAATTTGTAAAATGTTGATTTTATGGTTAGATGATTTGATGGCATGTTCCTTATGGGCCTTTGGCGGACCCTTATCTAGTGTAGTTGTTGGGTTATATGCATTGTCCTTGATTCTTTTAGTTATATCTTGTTGAGGTAATGGTTTTAAAAGAAAAAGGATTACCTTATAGAGGTATCACCCTTTATGGGTTGTTATAGCTAGGCTAAATCAACTTCTCACCCACTTAATCCATCCTTAAGTTGAAAGTTGCAAACAACTTGTACAATATTTCCCATTTTACTTTGTCATGGGATAAAGACTTATATAATTTGATTAACATTCATTTCTTGTTTCCCACTATGTGTTTATGTACTATCTTAAGTGACCATTCTCTAATTTGGGATTTTGGTTCTTGCACAAAGTTTCCTTGTTTCTGCTATGGGGAAAATCCCCCTATATTGGGTCTAAGGTAAAGGCAGAGTGCTAACTCCCTTAAAAGATTGTTCTACCCTTAAGCTACCCCAAAACCATCTAAACAAAGTGATGAAAGAGAAAAGAAAGAGAGTTAATGAATGCACCTTTAGTCCTTGCAGTTGGTGTAGACCTCTTTCACTTGTTTCTTCCTCCTAGATCATGGATCTCCTCCCAAAGATGACCTGCAAAAGATTAGGAATACAATGCAAAAACATATCCAATCTCTATTGATCACTTTAAAAGTCTAGACATAGATACAAATGCACAAATTAACAAAAGCATGTAAACATAGTGTTATCACATATAGTTGTCAAGGGCAGCAAGTTGCCCAAGTTTGCGGCCTACACAAGAAGCATCAAAGTACAACACTCGAAGCGGTCCAATATGGACTCAAATCGAGCGAGCAAGCAAGTTCAATTTTTAGCGGCTGGGATTCCATGTGAAGTTCAGATCAGTGGCCCTTAGGCGATCGGGATCATAAAGTTGCATGAAGTTTAACATCAGATAGAGGTCCGAAATCGTGAGGTAAATCCTAGTCGTTGGTGTTGGGAAGGGAACGTGGCAAGAGATCATCATTTCCCTGACTCGTAGAGTGAAAAATTCAAAGGGTAGAGTCGCGAGGACTCGCGAAATGTGAACTCATGAGTTGATCTGAGTCGTTAGATCAAGGAAAGTCATGGACCGTCAATCTGAGGCGATCGCAAAATTGGAAATCAAGAGAAGGGAGGTGAGTAGTCTTTCAACTTCCCAAGACGTGAAATATCTATTCGCTAAGAGGAGATCTTGACCATGAATCTTAGAGGAACGTGTGGCGCCAGATCCGAGAAGTCGTGATTTCGTGAATCGGGGGTCTTAGCATGGAGCACGACGCAAGTTCACGAAACATGAAATCACGAAGCGCCTAGGGACTAGGCCCAGGGTCACGACCCAAGGTCACATGAACAACGGGTCCAGGAGAAAGGGTTAACACCCATTGCATAGCTGGTGACTCAGGATTTTGAGGAGGTAATCATGGCCGTCAATTTCAAACCAGGCCCGACCGTCGATCTGAAAATTCCATTTCGCAAGTTCATGCATCGCAATATTTGGAATCAAGTGGAGTGGAGACTCCCGAAATGCGAAATCATGAAGCACTCGGGAATTAAGCTCTGGGTCATGGCTCGAGGTCGCATGCAGGTAAGGGTGCAAAATCCACAAGGTCTATGCCAAAGGAAGAAGGTTATCGCATTCATTACAGAGTGAATCCTTCATAGTTTCAATATCATAGGGTGAGCTTAGTCGTCCGCCAGTAGTGCACAACAGCCCCTAGGCGTTTAACCTTGTTGTGATCCCGAGAAGGAGCAATAAATGAAAACGTAGTGGTTGTTGAAAGCTTCAACTCACTCCATAAATGGAAAGCATGGAGGGTCTGGTTGCAGAGACAAAGTTGTTAGCCAGATCCCCCCTTGATGGACGTTTTTGTCTGAAGGCCCATGCCGAGTTAAGGTTGCGTCTGACAAAGGAATACCTACACAGTCTGACTGAGAAGACGCAGAATAATGCCTTAAATGAACTGACTCGAAAACGTCTCTGTTGTTTTGGCTCTGAGTATATAGAAGTCATTTTGATATTTTGTGATGGTTGATGGTAGAGCTAAGCTCCCATATTGTAAAGTTTTAGTGAAGTCTTTGGTTCTCTGGTTATGTATTGTGATATGATATTTCTGGATTAATCGAAGTCAACTTTCTTTATCCGTCTTATTTGCCTCTGATACTGAGAGAGTTCATGTATGACTGATTCTCATGAATTGTTGTGATTGTGTTATGATGGATGTTGACTGTAATACCATCATGATTTCTTTTAGTTTCATTGAAATTTGAACCCAATAAGATCTTGTGTTTTCAGTTTTTCTTCCTTAGGTTGTTGAAGACATGATGTTCACGGCATGTCTCTACATTTTCTTACCAAAGTCTTCCTCCTACTCACCCTAACTCTGACTTACTGACTGAAGTTGATTCCAAACCTCATTGCTTACGCATACTAATCCAGTTTCCTGAGTTAAAATGATATTATCTCAAGTATGCGCTCATTTGACCCCTTTAAAAAATCAACCCATGACATAAAATTATGATGGGTATTGGGCTTACCTTCGACGCAATCCGGAGGTGACTTCTAGTGCTAACATTTTTGGCGTTGTTGCCGGGGAATGAATTGAAGACTTTTCCCTGGGTAGAACGACAACGAGCTTCTGATTCTGAAGGTGCATCAGACATCAGAACCATTGAATATTTCAACTTGCACCTAGCAACTCCACAATCAAAGAATACACTAGGGAGGACCCTATTGACAGAAAGATGATCATACCAAAGGGGAAGACCAGGTATTAGTTTAGGAGCTTGCTTCATGAAANTCTTGTTTTTCTTTATCAGCTCATTTCTCTCTTTCCCTTTACATATAAAGAGGATTATTCTCTGCCTTGTATATTTAGATGGAAATAAGCCTTTCTTCATTCATCCATCCTTGGAAGAAGAATACATGCCCTCTTCTTGTGTTGTATATGTCGATCTTGTGTCTTCACCTCAACCTATTCATAAAAGTGAGATCTGTATTGCATCTCCTCTTGAAATTGATCACCCTTGTATCCCTGAGGAGGTTGAAAACAATTCACGGTCTTCTCAAATCTCATTACCCTCTGTTATTCCTGTTGAGCCTTGCCATCAACTCATTTATCCTCATGATCAGCCCTCTTCTTTTTAAATTAAAATAAAAAACAAGTTGTTTAAACCTTTGAGGCTACCATATCGCCTTAACCCTTGTCCTCTTGATTCCTTTGAGTATCTTCCTTGGTTTTCTGGAGAAGACCATGTTACAATCAAGAGGCACTTGGGGGCCTTTGAGAACTTTGTTGATCAGTTCTAGATTGTTCATGAGGATGTTACCATGAGGTTGTTCTCACACTCTTTGTCTGGAGATGTTGTTGTGTGGTTTAGATGTCTAAAAGCCGGTTCTATTAGCTCCTGGACCGAGCTATGCCATGCATTTTTAAAGTGTTGGGGTGAGAACAAGTCCCTGGATTAGTATTGGTTTGAGTTTAATGCCTTGAGGAGAGGGGAATAGGAAGCCTTGGTTGTCTTCAATAGGATTTTTTACATCGTTTATCATAGTATGCATGTGGAGATCAGACCCACAGACACTACTACCATAGTGTACTATGTCATGGCTCAGCATCCAGAGCTTGTCCTTCTCTTGAGAGAAAGGAAATATTCATCATTAAGACATCTGTTTGAATATGTTGTAGAGGTTGAAGAAAACATCAGGGCTAGCAAGTGGGTTCATATGCAGGCATATCTCGAAAATTTGCATGAGCAAGAAGACTGTCAATTTGTTTCATATTCTGAGCAAGAAGATAGTGAATATGAATCATATCTGGAACAACAACGAGGAAGTGGGTGTGATTCACATTTGGAATCAGATCCTTCAATAGTTACAGATTTTTTGATGGGCAGGAATGCATATCAATCTTATGATCAATTTTTAGAACATTTTGAGCATGTAGCAGTGGCTGATTGCATAAATAACTGTATGTTCTTGGCTGATCATAGTTTTGATGTTCTAAATCTTGTTGCACCATTATCTTGTGACCATTCTTACGAAGAAGAGACTACAACCATTGATGATCAAGAGTGTTGAAATAATGTAACTACAAAGTGTATTCTAATTATTATTGTTGTATTATTCATTATATCAATCCCCTATTGTCGATTGATCATGTCGGCTATTGTAAAATACCAAATCCCTTTTTGCGGATTGGTCAAAACATAATTGTAATAGGATGAATAAGAAGTCGGCCCCAGGATATATTAAAAGTGGTTATAACCACCCAGAAGAATAATTCGGCCCTGCCAGTGAAGAGACACCTCCGTCCACACGTGCCAGAGTTGTATAAATAAGGAGGCTAGCGCCTCACTTAGACACAGACTCATTTGTTCATTGAGAAGCAAGTTTCAGAGCTGCAGTTGG